>JAQFZT010000207.1:0-33873 GCA_034696325.1 Camisiidae sp. | reverse complement strand
ACTTACTGAAGACAGACATTTTTGAAGAATTTATTTTCCAAATCAAAACAATAACTTATTGTACACTTTCTAACGAGTTGAATAATTAATTAAACTATTCTTAATTGAAATAATTAAACGTACTTTAAGTGAGTTATGTAGACATTTATATATAACTCTTATTCGAAAAATACGTGATTGGATTCACATGACGTAAACCTTCCTTACGGAAAAGTCTACATTAACTCGTGAATGGAAGACATATAATTAAATATTCAGACATATAATAAGGGTAAACAACAATAAATATAATTAACTTCTGGAATATATTTAGACTTTGGTTACAACCTCTTAGGTATAAGTATTTATTGATTTCATTGAATGTTTACCCACTTTAAGTATCTTTAAGACCACATATTATCTGAAAACTTTTATCTACTTCTAAAATGAATAGAAACATAATTTTCCTGAAGTAGGGAAAACCTATTCATATGAAAATCTTTTTGGAAAAAAGTGTGAAAAATAAACAAGTAAAAAATAACAGAAACGAAACGAAATTAACAATATATTCATGAGTCAAATATTTAGTAATTGATTGATTTGATTGAATCACTCCTTAATAAATACTGAATATAAAACTGTTTGAAAAATATGTTATTGAAAACTCTTATAATAGAAGCATAAAAATTTAAAAATAAAGTTATTGAAAGTAAACTTTTTCCAAAAATATTTTTATATAACAATTTCCGAACTAACCATTTATAAGTAGGATATAATACAATAGATATTTTTTCAATGATTTTCTATTATTATACTTTTATTTATTTCGGTTACAAAATACCACTTATGTTATGCTCAATAGATTTTAACATATTATTAAATCGGAATTTATTGGCCATTAGTTTGAATGATTTTCTTGTATGTTAAATGAATGACAAGAAAGTAATGACTATTTGTGCAGAAAGCGAGAAACCAAAAAGTTTTTCGAGCGCAAAACACATAAACAAAATATAATATAAAATATATAATTAGCGCAAAACGTTTTATGAACTCAATTCAAGAAATTAGATTTATTCTATTGTGGAATTTTTGTATTTAGGTAAAAACGATAGCAAAGCTCCTGTTAAAAACAGATCTCATTCAATCAGATGCTATCAAATTTAAACTCTTTGCCCAAATGACACATTTAAAGTTTTTCCAACCATTTAAAGCTTAAGAAAGTTCTGTAAAGATATCAATGCAATCATTAAATCTCTGACATTAATGCTTAAGCAAACCATTGATTTATATAATTTCGTAACATTAAATTGCATTAAATTTCGTAATCATTTCTACGATTCTTTTGCAGATTTGACACAAAAACTGATCAACTCTTCTAAAAAAGGTGTTTAATAAATATTTGTGCAAACAGTCAATCAATAATCGGAGAAAAATGAGTTATGAAAGCTTTACTAAATGGGCGATAATTCAAAATTAAATAAATAATTTTATGCTACAGTAAAAAAGGTCGAATGAATACTAAATTAAAGCATAAGATTGCGACACAACTATCTCTTAGTAACAAACTTTGAAATATTTCCCGAAATATTTCGTTAAGATTTAGATTCATAACTGAGTTAAGAAAAAAAAGCTTTTGTAGTCTTGAAAGGCTCACCCCTTAGGCGTTTAAAATCACTCCACCCTTTGTTAATGTCCTTCTACTGTAAAAACTGTAACTTATAATTCACTTTTAACTTTTATTTCATTAAAAACTTTCTAAAATATTTAATAAAAATTAAGGATTGGCTTCAATTTTTTGCTTAGTCTTTAATCTCAGACCAGAATTAGCTCTTTATCTATGCCTAAGTTTGTACACATGTAAAAGTGAAAAGTTATTCTTAATTAAATGAGTGAAAAATTGATTTATGAAAAATAAATTTTTTCCGTAACCTAATTATAGTTTATTGAAAACTGAAGCGAATCGTGTTATCAAAACTGAACTATTTATAAGATTATTTTTTAAGTTTTTTCTCATTTTAAACTCTCAATTAATTACAGTTTGAAAAATCATATGAACCTCTTTTCGTGTATTTCACAATCAGTATAACCTTTATAATAGTTCGTAAACTACGTGATGACATGAAGTGTTACTATCACTTCTTAGAATCACTTTAAAGAATATTTTATGATTAAAAAACTGCATAACTATCTTGAAAACGATATGAAATTTCATGTCTTCTAAGAATCACGACATAAAACATAATAAGCTAAAGATCTGCTTTGAAAATGCTTTATAAAAATCATTATTTTATACTGACTTTTCCTCTCAATGTTTAAAATCAATTACACATTGAGAAAAATAGTGACCGATGAAGAAAAAACTTCCGCCTTTGGTATTCCTTCTTATAAATGTGACTTATTTTCTACTACATGTGTATTTACTTATAATAAATTATCTGGAAATTTAACGAAAATGAAAGTTCAAATGAATAAAAAGTAATATTTCATTAAATTTCTGTATAAATTGAATCAAATATTAAGATCTGGTTTTAGGGAAGCCATGAATAAGTCTTAAATCTTGATTCATGTCTGACAAATTGTATAATAATTCAATTTAACAAATGATTTAATTCAAGGATTTCTAGGATAATATTTTCCTGAAATTTGAGGAATACTGTCATTTTTCTTTGCATTCTCAGGAATATCTAAAATATGAACCCCTGAAAAGTTGAATAGAAAAACGAATTAATTTTCTTGTGTGGCATACTTTTCTACCGTCTCTTTCTTTCATCAAATTATTTATCCATCACTTTGACAAGAAAAATGGATTAAGTTTGACAAAAGAGTATATTCAAACTCCCATTACATTTATCATAAAACTCGCTTATCTTATAAAATATATAAATCTTAACAGAAACGCATCTTTTTAACGATTTAAGTAGTTTCGAATTTTATAATTCAATGATTTTTATAGGTTTCAAATATAAAGCTTTACAATTACTACTTAGCTATTAAAGTGACCCATTATTTAGTCAGTAGTTGAAAAAAACTTTGCATTTCATTTAAGATTTTAAATATAAGTCAGGATTGACACATGAATACAAAGTTTTTCAACAACTATATGCTATTGATTGAGTAATTTATTTATTTTAGATCTAATTTTCTTTATAAAAACTATTATTTTTAACTTTTTTAGTATTTTTAATTCTCAAAAGCATTGGAGCAGAAAATGAATAGATTTGAATTCTCTTCCCTTTTTCTGAACTTATTTTGTCTGAAACCTTGAATTTGATAAATCTGTTATTATCTTAAAACTAGTTTAAATAAAAATGTTGACAATAAAAATGAAAGGATAAATTCCAATGAATTGAAAGGGGAAAAATTCAATAATCAATTCAACCTTAAAATAGCATTACAATTATTTTTGAATTTTTAACACGTGAATAATTAAAGCAATATTTATTGAAAAATTCGTGTAACTAAAAAAGGATGTCATTTTTGAAAATATTGAGACCACACCATAAATAAGATTTATTTTGTTTTTAATTCGAGTCCACGGCCACTATTGTGTCGAAACGGACGTAAAAATTAAGAGCTAAATGAATATTACATGTTAACTGTTCTAGATTTCAGACGAGTTAAACACTTCATTACCATAAGTAAGTAATAAATCTTTGGAAAAACTGTCTGATATGCTAACTATATCCTTTTGCACCATTTAATTCTGCTATAGATGTCTTAGTACTTGGACATTAGGTTCAAACTTTCTCACAATTGTGTATTAAAATCAGCATTTTGTCCATAATAGCTTTGATCCTATTTGTTTACTTGACATTAAATTTTTTAATGCATTTGTAACTCATAAAAAGATATCTTCTTCACTATACATAAGAAACATTGTGAAGAAGTCTTTCAATAATTATAAATTCTTAGTCTAATTAAATAGTCTATTGATAAACTCAATATTACAGAACTAAACATGAATTCAACAGTTTGAAAATGAGTTGTTGAGTTCAGTAACAGAAAAATAATTATAAACAACAATAAAAATATTCATAGAAATAAAAACGGGATCAATCAATTATCACCAGATCTTCCTATTAAGGCTTGAAAAGTTATTTCCAGTAAATTAAGAAAAATAAATTCATAATAAAGAAAAGATAAAACTTGAAAATAACTATTTTTCTAAATAGGTGTTCAGTAAATAAGAGAAAGAAAGAAAAATACTTGTTGACTGACACTCATTCGGGTCAGACAACTAATGCATTCACAATTATTTAATTGAAGAGAAGAAAAATCACTTGAGAGTTAACTGTCCCGATTAGATGCAAAGCTCAAATGCGAAATTATAAATTCATAAGTAATCGCTTGTACTGGTGACTTGTGCTTCTATGAAATAGGGTTAGGATATAGTACTCACTAATTCTAAAATATATTTTTAATATTTAGCGTATGTTTTGTGAGTCTTTCATAAACTTCTTATTTTTAGACATCATTCTATGAATTATTGATACCTCAAAGTTTACATACAATTATATGTATTTATAATCAACACGTTTTGCTCCAAACACTGTTTTCAAGCATGTTTAGCATTAGGCAATATTTGACAGATTATAGTACTTCTTGTTATAAAAGTGATTATACAATCAGTTTATTCAAAGAAAATATGCAAATTTCAAAAGTTAAATAAACTGAACATAACTTTAGTTGAGTTGACTTCAAATCTACAGGTAGTGAAACCTGAGATTAATAAGAGATATTATGTAAAGGAAAACAATTTACAGAAACAATTCATTAGCCGTAGTTTAAACGCTTGCAATTAACTATCAAAAGCATGAAATTCTGTTGTAATTACTCAGATATTAAGTAATATTTTTAAGTTTTGACTTGAAAAATACTTATTATACGGAAGTTATGCTAATTGCCTCAAAGCAATTATCAAGCTCTTCATGTCTAGTGATAAACCACACACTTTTTGATGCCAATACGTGTCGGTTCCTTTTCAACCATTTAAATGATAACAAATTCATTACATAACTCCATAACCTTTTTGTTTTTGAATATAATTGCGATATTGAGCACAGATGTAAAGCTGAGGTTACTTTCGCTCTTTGAATATAAAGCAATACTCTGTAACTCAATCTCATACAGTTTTTCTCAGTTTAAAAATTAAATATTCAGTTCAGACTAAAACTGATAAGAATTCTAAATAAGTTAAATATTTCATAACATAAATCCAATTTTTACTACTGTATCAAAAAGTAGTATTATATCAAAAAACCTGATCGAACTTTTTTCTCTATACTTATGTAGGAATTAATGGTTTAAATTAAGGTTTGGTTTTATGATAAATAGATTATAAGTTAAAAAAAATCAAACCTTATAGAGTTTATCTTTACTGAACCAAATGTCATCTTCTTCTTCGTATGGATTGTATTGATCATCATTAGTATTGAGAGCATCTTTAGAACGAGATAATATTCTTCTTCTGCTAATCATCTCTGCTATGATTGAAGTCGAAGAAGTTGTCGAATTCGGAGTGCAACTAATGAACGAAATGTGGATAAAACAACATTAAATGATTGTTGAAGAAGATAAATATGAGTTTTCATCATAACAATACGAAATCAAGAGCAGATATGCAGTAAATAAGTAGGAAAATAGCATTTGACAGCTAAACAAATTGTTCACAACTCATATTATTAATAATAAGGCGGTGTTAGAAACAGATTAGGTTAATGATTACAATACCAGTCTCTTTACCAACAATTCTCTATTAAATTTTGATCAACTTTTCACTGCTCTTAAAATTTCAAATCAAAAGTCGCTTTGGATTCAAATTGTTCTGAAACTTTTCTTTAAATTCGTATTAAATCATTTTTATTGGATTTTAACCGTTATAAAATGTTTTTATAATTTGAATCAATTTTTTCAAGTCAAATCAGAAACAATTTCTTGTTTAAGCATAAGTACAAATAAATTTCAAACTATGTTATTAAATATGTATGAGAATTAAGAACATGGTCTGAAAATTGAGTTAATATTTGCTCAAAGAATTTTGTACATTATTTTTCAAGAATGTGTTTAGTTATTAAATGAACTCATTTATTAAACTATTGGCGAGTATTATATTTGAGTGAAAAATTCTCTTGAAATTAAATGAAAAAAGTTTGAATGTATCTTAAAGTCTCGTAAGTTTAAAGGCAAATAAAGAAATAATTTATTTAATCATCTGCTTATCAGACAAAACTGTTTACTTTCAAATTGTAGACACAATAAAACAATTGCCATTTAAAGAGAAAGTTTTTAATAATTTATATAAACATTTTATAAATATGTTACTCCTCTAGTATTGTTTGAAATGATGCACGAAATTTATCAATATTTAATAGAGAAACGAATGATAAATAATTTCAAATAACATTTTTCAGTCTCTTCTCTCAAATGCCTTAAAAACCTACAAAAATTGATAAAAGTCTAGAAGATTGAATCATAATTAAAATTCAAAAAGATTCAAAGTCCTACTTTTGAAGTTAAAACTATAAAAACTTGATCTTTCAAAAGAAATATCTGCTGTCTCTTCCTCTTCTATGATAAACTTTAGATACAATTTCGTCATCTGAAACTTGAACTAAATTTTATTACTACAACATTATTTAGAAATTGGCATTAAATCTGCATTGCAATTGACAGCCCATTAAAATCAGAAAAAATTATTAGAAAACTACTTAATGTGATTTCACATCGTTAACAAAATAATAGGATATAATGTCAAAATCATATCATTAGACAAACATTAAACTGAAATTTAAAGAAAAAACTTTCTGTCCCGTAATCTTAAAAGAATTTTAAGAAAGCATTTGAAAAACTTACCAGATATTTATGAAAAACTACAGGTTAACAACTTTGCAGTTGAATCTTTACACGAAAAGTTTTCACAGTTAGACTTAACGAAGTTTAAGATTAGCTAAAACTTGACTGAGAACATCGCGAGAGTATTTCAAATAGAGATTAGGCTAAAAAAGTTGAATCGTTGCCGTTAATCGCGCCCTAAAACTAGACAAATACTAAACGGTATTCTGATCTGACCATAAAAACATCGGAATTGAAAGAAAATATTCGCTTAACTCTGAAACTCTCTTTGAAAGCTGAAGACATTGACAGCCAGTCAGCAAAGCATTAATATGAGACCAATGCCTTACGTCACAGTTAAGTGCCCGCAATTGGGTTAGTAGTTATACGAGAATAAAAACATTATTACAGCTGTAATACAGCTAAAAGACTTTCGGGCATCAAATGGCAAAAACCTGTCAGGTATGCACAGAGTATGCAATTATTATTGTATCCTCTGTTGCCTTGCGATATATAATGAGTAAAAAGATTTCTTTTTCTCATACCTAATTGGGTATACCATTCACTGAAGAAGTTAGTTTAGAGGCTAAATAACTTGTTTGCATATTTCTATCTATTTCTTTACTATGTTCTTAGGGTTAATGTTACAGCTCTTCATTTAGATTAACACACTATTTAATATAATTAGATAATCATCAACTGGTGGGCTATTATAGGCTTTATTTTCTTCGCAAAATCATATGAATTAAACTATTTTCAAATGTCTTTATTAGACTTTTATTTAATAGTCAAAAATTTGCCGACCAATTAAAATAATTTGTATAATCTTTTGAAATGAATTATAAAAGTAAATAGAAAACAAGTTTGATATGAAAATGGATACACTTCGAAATGTCTAAATTCAAAATGTACAAAATCCTGTTTTATTATCCCAACAGTCAATTCAGTGCTGTTTGCAATAAAGAACTACCGAAATATTCATTTTTCAAGTTCATCATGAACTTCAACCGAATTAAAAATCAGTTCAAGTCATGTTAATATGAATAAACAAGGCAGATTCAACAATATAGAAATAATAATGTGCTTAAGCCTAATGAAACCAAACCATAAATGGTTTCGCCTTTCACGCTACAATCACTTAACCTAACCTAACCTAACCTAACCTCACTCAAATGAATTTCATGCAAATTCTACACATTAAAGTTTGATTCGATTTTGAGTTTGATTTATTTTCATGTTTGAAAAAATGGGTAATTATTTTGAGAAAAAGTAATTTAGTGTATTGAAAACAGAGATTAGACATTTTGAATTTAGACATTTTGAAGTGCTCCCATCAAAATATCTAATCAAATAAATTATTTGTTTGAGTTCAATACTTCTTATTAGATCTTTTATAAAAAAAAGTCAAAAACCTTATTAGCCGTTTCGATGAAGTTTACTTAAATGAATCAAATTAGGCATAGTTTGCGTTTGAATAAGCAATCAATGGTTAAAAAAGAGATTTCAAGTCAAGTTTGAATGATTTATTAGAATATACATCACTTCTTATCTCAATTATTAAAAAAAAAGTAACAAAAAATACTGATAATAACTTGAATAATTTATGAATTAGTTTACAATTTAAATACTATTGTCTTATTAAAAACGTGATAAGAATAAAAAGTGTAAAACTAAACTCCAGTTGAGCACATTTTTACGATTTGAAGCACACGAACCTCCCATTAGTATTAGTTACAAAAAATTTGTCAACTTATAAATAGTTGATATATAGTTTCAAATAAATGGTGCGAAAATTGATTTGTTAAATAAAAGTGAAGAGAAATGAAAATTAATTGTTTCAATACTTATCCGCTCAAATGAACCATATTTTTCAGGTTCGAAAGCTATGCTTATACTGAGAGGTATTCAAATTTTATTGAGAAATTTCAAAAAAGGCTAATTAACTGAATTTTTTTCACACTGAATTAGTCAAATCATTACTTGTTCATAGTTTTCCTTCAGATACATAGTGTACCCAAAGTTAAATGCTTTGCATTTTTGTTTATTTTTCAATTCTTTCAATAAAACAACAGAAAATGGAGAAACTTTTGTTAAAAAAAACTTGTTTTTTATATAATAAACAAAAATTTGACACCACTTTCTTTTACTTCTCCCAAAGCTTTCTGATTCTTATAAATAGGTCGATGAATGATAAAAGAATAGTCAGTCATAAAAATGAACTTAAAAATGATTTTCTTTAATTTTAAAGCTAATATTCTCCTCATTTCCTGTTTTCAAGTTATTAGCAGTTCGTGTGAAAATGAAAGTTATGTCAAGAAAAGGGTTGAAATGTTTTTCAAATTCAAAACGATAGTTAAAATATTTACATTAGTTTTTGTTTAATGAACAAAAAAATTTTAAAGTGAAAGTAAAATAAGTCACTCTCTCATCACTTATGTCTATCATATTTAAGATACGAATGCTTTTAAAATTCAAATAAATATAATGATTATAATTAAGAAAAATGATGACAGAATATATAGCAATAAAATTAACAAATCATGAATTTAAATAAGGATTGCATCGAAGTTTTCCCTAATAAAGCGAAAATTGATATGTTTATTATCAGTTGAAACAATCAAACATTAAAAGCATGTAAAATTTGTTCTCATTTAGTGCTTCGATAAGAGAAAACAGCTTTCACTTGACTAAGTATTTATACTCAATCTTTTCTTTTTTTACTTAACTTTCAAATGCATATTAATGTTAATTTTAATTTAAACTGTTATAACAGAAGATTTATTAGGTTAAGATTGTCCTTAAAGACAAATTATTAAATCTAAATATCCATTAAGAATGATTTCAATGCAATTTCAATAAAGAGAAAACAAATTTGGATATCATTCGTGAATATAAAAGTGCATTTTATTGAGGGACTCATTTAATTTGTGGTTTCAATCGCAGGATTAAGAAATCACTGGACAACCCGCGAGTTAGAGCTTAAGCCTCCTATAGTTTTGGCTGAAACAGTGTAGCTTGAGGTCGAACTTCATGCTAGTTTTTTTGCACCTCTTTGTCTTATACAATTAATTGAGTTAATTTGTCATATCTTGATGTAATCAAATGCCCTCAATCTGCTTGATTTCATGACTAATTCAGATGTATTGCAGATACAATTAATATTGTTGTTGTTAACTATGTCATTGTTACGCATACTTTATATGGTTTAAATAAATTTAATATATCGACTTCAAATTAATTCCTAACCAATAGACTATGTTTTCTACAAATTTTTAAAAAAATATTCTCTATATTCCTGTTTCAATTGAAAATTGCTCATGATTTTCATGACCAAAAAGTTTGAAGTCATTTTTTGAAGTCTTTAACTATGAATGTTTTGTTCAAAATGTTCAATCAATTCCACGATTTTATAAGAAATATTGATGAATACATACAAGACATAGAAATCATGTAAATTAATACAAATGCAAACATAAAAGCCGTGCAAAATATTTACGCTTATTTGGTTAATAAGTCAAACAAATTTGCAAATACTTTCGTTAATATTTGCAAACGAGTTCAACTCTGGTTGAAATAGGAATTCGCTTAAAGCAAATTATAAATCAAACATTTAAGAAGATTGCTTATCAAGTTTGACATAATAAGTAGCTTAACATAAAACACGAAAATTATTTTCCTAATGATACATACCTGCTGTCAGAATTGGAACTTTCACTGGTCTCCAAAAACTTGATGTTTGATCCACTAGTTTGTTGAATGGGTAGACATTGAGCCATTTGAGCCATTATCACAGCATCACTTTTAGTATCCATAAGTTTCGAATTACTTAACTTTGCAAACATTAATTTTTCATTCGTTTTCGAATTATTAGTATTTTTAGGTCTCTTGATATAATCACTTCCATTCTCGTCGAGACGTAAAACACTCGGACCGTTGCATTTCTTAGACGGTGGACGTCTTGGGAATAAATTTCTTTGAATAAAAGGCATTATTAATGTTAATTAACAGTTCTGACAATTGAATAGTTGAAAAGTTATGCGAATATAAAATGCAAACTTTGTTGTTAAGTAAAATCCAAACTTAAATAGCAGTACAAATAATTGAGACTATTTGAGACACGAATTGATATTATTGTTGAGACTTAAACACAAAAGCACAATGACATAAATATAACAAAGACATGAAGAGCTGGAAGACTTATTCAGTAGAATATATGCAAACAATACAGTTCGAGTGCTGGGAACGGAAGGCAGAAATTATACGAGACAACAGTGAAACTAAGTTAACACCAAAAGTTGTTCAATACATGACTGTTACTGTTCTGTACGGATGAATGAAGACTGAATTGTTTCGTATAAGAAACAAATAATTTAAAAGCAATTTTTTCTCCCAATCATATATTACACATTTGAGAGAAAACTGCTCATTATATACAACCTAAATGTGTATTATTAGGACAGGAAAATTACGCTTTAAATTTCTCAATACTTCACAAGATTAATCAGAGACTCATCTCAGACGAGATGTGTTATGAATAATAATATCAGACTAAAGATCACACTTTTTACAAGTGAGAACTTTAGAAACTAATCTCTCAGACTTTACTAAAAATTAATATAAAGCTTGAAATTTATTATTATTGAGTTGAATAATTTGATTGAAACTAGACTAAGACTACCAGTCATTCAAGTGAACACTTCTATTGTGTCTATTGAAACACAGGTATTGGTGGGGAGAAAAAATGCGAAACAGAGATAGAAGAGAGAAAAGATAGTTAGATATGAAAAAGAAATTGAAGAGAAAGTTTTTTCCCGAAGCGTTTTTTCTAACTTTCACTGTATTAGAACTTGTATCGCAATAGTGTATTGGGTGTTACCATAATTTCTGTTCGTGATTCAGATAAGAGATTGAAGAAAAAATTCTATTCATAGGGACTGCACATAGATTTGTATAGGGACGCGTCCTTGCAAGGAATTCTGAAGCGGAAAAAATTCATTCTACATGACCTTAATTGTGGTAATAAGAGTAGTAATAATTGTTGAATACCTTAAGCTAAATAAATAACTGGCTAAAAGTGGCACTTTTTAGGCTTACGAATCAGCTCAATAAAAGTGATCTTGTAAGTGACAAATGGATCAATTGCTGGCTCCTAATGGGTCTCTTCTAATACCATTCCTTTGGCAGTCACTCATAACCTTGACTTACAT
The DNA here is from genome assembly GCA_034696325.1 of Camisiidae sp. Classification (NCBI taxonomy): domain Eukaryota; kingdom Metazoa; phylum Arthropoda; class Arachnida; order Sarcoptiformes; family Camisiidae; species Camisiidae sp. Next base: position 21,856 of record JAQFZT010000207.1, on the reverse strand, counting down.
TACATTTCTCTTGTTATAACTTCTAAGGTGTGGTCCGTCCATACCTTAACTCTTAAACTTTGGATTTTTTCATTTCAATCTCATTATTATTACTGACGTGTTTCTAACTTTTCACTCATATTTCATTGTTAAGTAAAAAAATTAATTGAAAACTTCATTATAATTTCTAATTATTTATGTAAATCTTTTTTCCTTTCATAAGGTTTAAATTCGGTTTGATTTTGATTAATGAGTTGTAATCCATTGTTTTTGAGCAAAACTAAATATTAAGTTTAGTTTATTGGTATTGAGTTACCTATGTTTAGGTGTTTAGTTGTTATCATATCGTTATATCTTAAGATTCATGACCACTGATATGAATCTCAATTTATTCATTTTGTGTTATACATCGTATTAATTTTTAGTATAAATCTTGAACTTATCATTTGTTAAAAGAAAAAATTACTGAACGAAGTTTAAAAAACATTACTTTTCATACTATTAGAATTGCATTATAGGTATTTACAAACAAATAAGATATAATGAAAGGAAAAATTGATTCACAATGAACTTCCTTAAAAGAATTTGTAATCAATCACTTGTATCGGAAGCAGAACTTGAGAACAGATATGATTATTCATTATTTAGAAACGTATAGATTTGAATTGAATCGTATTTTGCTCATTATGTTTTGATTTTTAACTTAATTTAACTTAAGGGACAACAAATAAGATCAATTAAATCAATAAATTGGGTAAAAACAAATAAAAAATTAATCTAGAAAACGAATGTAGTTAAACAAGATTTTAATAGCTGTTTATCGAGGAAATAAAGCATTTTAAATATTTCGCCATATAATCAAACTTTAAATCTCAATAAAACTTATTTTGAAGTAACATTTAGTTTGTTATTTAATTTTATTTACACCGATACTAATCGTTTTCATTAATTAACTCGGTTTGAATGAGCATTATATCCATTATATTTTGTTTCTGTACGACATGCATAAATGTTTGATTAAAGTTTTATGTGCTTTTGGAGTCAATTCTATAAGAAGTAAAACTCGGCTAAACTAAAGATTAGAATATCCACGAAAGGTATGCTATTTTTGATTAAATCTTAATTGAAAGTGTTTTAGGTAGAAATTATCAATTTAAATGCTAAACCTTTTGATATTTTTTATTTTAAGAAAAATATGTCGTAACTCAATATAAATTTTTAGGACATAACTTGAATAAAGACAATGAAAATATAGATTTACAACATTTTTCCTCTTTCTCTGTCTAGAATAGTTCTTAATTAATATTGTCATTGAAATAACTCTCCAACTCTATCATTAAATTCCAAATTTGTGAAAAAAGCAAGAATTTAATTACAGTTTGATTTAATTAAGAGACCATTTATGAAATATTAGTTGCAGATCATAAAATTTGCTCTTCTTAAGGACGGCTCAAGCCTAAGGCCGGACATATTTGTGATGGAAGATAATATATTGATCGAATTGTCATAAATATTTATATAAAGTTTATCATAGATAAAAAAAGTGATCCAAGAGTAGGATCACATCAGTGTCTCCATTCGCGTCTGCATGTATGCAATAACCTTAACTTGAAATGACTATCTTATAGATAAAACACTTTTCTAAATGGTATTTAATATTTAGAAACTTTAAAACATTACAAGGACTTCGAAGTGACTGAAATTCAATCAATTAAACATCTGTCAATTAGGTTTTAAAAAATTGAGTTACCTGTTTAGCTAATCCTATTCTCAACCTGAATGCCTATACTATTTGAATGAATAATGATTTATCTAGTTTTTTGTCCTTTGAGTTTTTAGCATTCCTTATTTCAATAGTTATAATTAATATTCTTTTTTTACTCTGTATTCATACTTGAGGTGTTGAAATAGCAATGCATTAAATCGCTTTTCAATATAAGTTCCTTCAATAAGTTCAACACAAGTTTTAATGTATGTTCAATAGTAGAAAATTTTTATATTGTATATTATAATGTCTACTATTATAATGTCAGTCTATCATTGGCTTTTTGCTCATTCAATAGGCGAAAAGACAAGTTAACTATATTTTCTCAACTATATATCAATATATTTCAATAGAAATGCATTTTTTATAAGTATAAAACATAAAAGGCTTTATGAAATATTTATAATAGACATAAGAAAAAGTTCATTAGCATTAAATTAGTAATTAAGTCATTTATTTTCCTAAACTCTTATCACAACAAAAATACAACCATAAATCAGAGTAAGAACTTTGTTGACAATATTTAATAATTAGTTCTTTGTTATCAATCAATAGTATTTGAATAGTAAAACAATGCGGAAAATCAGTTCACTTTTATTGGAAGTTTTGGTTGAGTTGAATATCAAAGTTTGAATCATAAGTTTGAAATTGATTTTATTATAAGAAAAATCAAATACAATATGAGTCGAGTCCTTTTCGTATTTCTGTCTTTAGACAAATGCATTTCTTGCCCCATAGTATTGATATTAAAAGTATCAATTTTATTATCCAAGTTAAATAAAATAAAATTTATTTAATGTAACGGTACTCAAACGCCAATTTTTTATACAGAAGGTCTCATATTAGTGTTTTAATTGATGAATTAGCTTTTACTTCAAATTTGAGTTTATTATGAAAGTATTAGTCGCAAATTACAGATTAAATTTGATGAAAAATAGGTAAAGGCCTACAGAAATTATAACCTGTGAGCCCAGTCTATAATCAGTTAATCACATTGACTAAACCCGCCATTAAGATAACCGCTCTATAAAAACAATGACTTCAGTAAATTTCATGTAACAATTAACATACAAATAAAAATTCATTATTCATTGATAATGTCTTTTATTAATGGCAAAAAAAATATTTGATTTGATTAGAGAGAGATAAATTATAAATGTATTCTAATTTTTATCACGAATACGTTTATGAAATCTTCTGTGCATTGAATTATTTTAGTAGAATTTTTACATTAATTGTCAAAAGCGAGCTCATGAACATTTAGATTTACAGGTGTTAATCAAAAACAGTTTAGTTTCACGTGTATTAAGTTTTTACAGACTTAAATACACAAAACTCTTATCGAATAATTAATTATTTAGAAATAATAATCGAAAGGTATCTAACGATCAGAAGGATTTTTTCTCAATAGAAAAAGTAACGTTTTTTTAACATGAATAAATCAGATGTTAATACTTCCTTAAATCAGTTTTACATTAGCTATTATTTTAATCATTCGACTTTTGTAAGCAAATTGAGGCTTAAATTATTGCAAATATTATGCAGATTTATGTCTCGATTTTTCAAGAAGTTTTCTTAGTTTTATAACTGGAATAATAAAAGCTTAATAAGTTTTCAAAATATTATTAATGATAAAACTAATCATGATTTTAAAACATGATAAGTTAACTTCACATTTGGTTATTAGTTTTACTGAAAAATTTTGGAATTTCTTATTCTAATTTTCCATTTATGTTAAATTTAAGCCTTAAATTGTTTTGAAATATAAATATATGTCATGTCATGCGAAATGTACTTTTTTCTGTTGGACAAAATTGTCAAATGAGAAAATTTTATTATTTTTGTGAAACTTATTTTTCAATAAAAAAGTTTAGTCAAATCAAACCTTTGCAGAGAAAATTATTGACATTTTTTCCTCGTTCTGAGTTTTTCAATGATTTGTTTTATAAGCATTTGATTTGCTTTTCAGAATTTAATTTTCTTTATTGTAAAAATAGAAATATCTTACGCTTTAAAATTTTATTATCTGTCAAACAGTGACCATAGATTAATGATTCAAATGATTTATAAGTATCAGTAATTCAATTAATTTCAATCAGTAAAAACTAGTGCTCGGTATCGGTTCTCGAGCCTCTATTAAAAATTTTCTTCTCGACTCTCAAAATTAGTTAATTTTGTATTTTTGAACGGAAACTGCAAACACTTAATGTTTTTCAAATTAAAATGTAACAAAACATTAAAATCTGAAACATTATATGCATCTAAAAAATGAAATTTTTAATGATTTTGGAAACTCGAGAAATAGTCGAGACTCGATCTCGACTTGAAGCAAATAAACTCGACTCTCGTACCTAAAATCTAAAAATTGCGACCACTATTAAAAACTTTATAAAATTGTAATCTATGACTCTATGACGTGAAACATTATTAAATGCTTATCTTCCAGATAAGCAAATAATTATCCATTGAATGCAAAAATAGCAGATTTGAATTCCTAAATCCCAATGTCATGGCTGAGTTTGAATCAAATTAATATGTGAACCACGAATCCAATGAGAAATTAATTTTGATAAATTTAGTAATTTTGATAATTTCTTAAATTCCTCTCAAAAGAATTATCATATTATTGTTGGCACCTATTTGTTGAGCATTTAATGTCCGGCCTTCTACTCACGATTCGTTTTATTAAGCAATTTCATACTTCTTCTATTATCAATCATTATTACATACGATATTTCGTAAATTGTGGAAAAATTAAACTCAAAATCATAATTAATGTTAAAGTTCAATAAGATTTATATTCACCAGATTTGCGAAGTGTTTTTAAATTGCAGCTAAAATTAATTTTATGACTCAATAATATTTTTTTAAAACGTTTCTCATATCATTTGTTCAATTAAATGTTATTGAAGTGATATAACAAAAGTTTTGAAACTCTGAACATGAGTTAATTGACTTGTAGATTAAGTTTAAATATTTTCCCATAAAATATGAGTGGAATTGAGGAACTTTGAAAACTTTTACTGAAAAATTATGCTTTATATAAATAGCATATCATAAAATTGAGAAACCTATTCATTGAATCTAACGATTCACTTATAAACCAGTCATTACACTGCTATGAAAAGCAATAAATTGTATATTTATAAATAATAATACATTTGTGTAAAGTAGTGTTGGTTACGGCCAGTCTTGTCAGTTGGTTTGTGTTTCTTTTCCGTGTTTAGTTTAGATTCAAATCTTTAGTTTTACAAATGAAAAATCCTTTTCAGAGATACGGAAAATACTTATTTAATATATTCAAAGTTAAAAGTTTTAAAACAAAGTTCTTTCAAGTTTTCATTTTCAAAATCCAGATGAGTTTTTATCTGGTTTTCTCATATCAAAATGCTTTGAGTTTATTGTGTGGTTAAAAGTTTTTTGTTGATTATCACTTCTGATAAAAAATAATTTGTAGTTAAGCCTACATTTATAAAGACATTATCAAAAAGAAGTTTAATTCCAAGAAAAAGGATTTATTCTCTATTTCATCTCGAAAAGTAAGACAATGATAAGTTTTCACTCATTGAATTCAATAAACAATAAAAAAGAAATCAAGTTCAATGCTTGCATTGATGCTAGAATTGTGTTATGCTTTCTGTAAATCCGATTGTATTATTTCATAAAACAATTTTTTAAATCGGATTTTAAACTTCAGAAAAGATTTTCTCTTCAATAAAGATAATGACCAATTGTTCACTGAAAAGATATTCTCTTATCATGTCATGAGAAAAATTCATTTTCTAGATCAAAGTCTAGAGTGAAATAGATTTTTCTTCACTCTTTTCATCAGAAAAAGTGAGTTAATAAGCCTTTAAAGAGTCTGAGAATTAGAAACCGTTAAAAATAAATTAAATTAAGAGACAGAAAATCTCATACACTTCTTATGCTTTCATTACAATAATCTAATATATAATTACAGGTCATAAAACTGGACACGTTTTGAACTCTCGTTTTGAATGTTTAATTCTATTTAGTTTGAAAAAAGCTTGTTTCTGACCCTTAAAAGCCCAATAACCGAGTGCTTTGACTTCAATTGCATGCCTTTAAGCGTCAAAATATGTATAAAATGGACTTTAAATTTCTTAAGTTGTGAATCATTATTATAATGAATTCTGTGTTTTGTTATATGAGTTTTTTGTGAAAATCTTCAATTAAGATCTCGTGATAGAGCCTATCCTCACATCATTATTTTGTTAGACATCAATTGAAATTTTCCATTAACTGATGTCTGAAAAAAATTTCTACAATCATTGATAGACAAGTGAAGCTAATTTGATGTTAATATCTGATGGTTTTGATGTCTTTTATGTAATTCAAAAGCTTTCAAATACTGGCTTCGGATTTGTTCCGTCAATGATTAGAGAATGAATAACATTTCGCATCACAGGTTTCATGAAACTCAATGCTTGTGATTAAGAGAAGAATATGAATATTCAGTTTTATGTTTAGAAAACTCATTCAATTTAACCGAAAATTAATTAATTTTGAATGTATTCTGATTAATAGTGAAGAATTAAATTTGTTTCTAATTACAACTCATCCTAATTTTGATTCATGAATACGGAAACATCAATTCATATGCAATGCAATCAAAAACCAAATTAATTTCTAAAGTAATAGAATCTTATGATCTATTGTCTAAGCCTTATAAACAACAAGAACTCTTTGATAAAACAACAATACTTTTATACTAAACAGTATTTGATTTTCATCTCTCATTCAAAAAGGAGATCGTTTTCAATGCAATGTTTACATGTCTAAAAACTTTATCAGCTTTGAGAATCATTTTTCATCAATAAATCAAAAGATGAGCAGATATTTTAGGCATTATTCTCAAAGTTGAAGTCAAATTCATCTTATATTGAGTCTATTCGGTAATTAAAAGTTGAAATTACCGTATATTAAGCTTTTAATTGTAAGTTATGTTCCTTATTATCGTGAATAATAATCTGTGCGTTTGTTGTGGTTTCAAAATGTTAGGCCTTTTCTAACCTCAATATTCAAAAAATTAGTGATCAATCATAGATTCGTGGTTTTTAAGGACTCCCACGCTTTGGGATAATTAGCTTTCATTCTCTCATGAAAATCATTTCAGAACTAATTGAAAACTTCTTAATTTTCTTCTAATTAATGATTATGTCAATTGTCTTATAATTGAATTTCAATATTGTATCACAAATTCTGCTCTAATTTGTGGGCAATTAATTCCACATCCATTTTAAAGTCCATCTGTTTTTTGAACTTTAGATGAAATGGAAAACTTGTTAAGCATTTAAATCCATTGTGAACTTAAATCTGAAATTAACCCTATTTTTGATGCATTAAAGTAAACAAATAGGAAATCAATAATAATAAAACTGATAGAAATCTTAAAATGCAAATGTATTTCATGTCACTCTAATTCTTAGGAAAAATATCATGTTTTAAAACATCAATAAAGGAGCACAACATGAGTGAAATTACTTTTCTAAGTAATTATTTTTGAGTGAATTCGGTTTGATTTTAAATTTAAAATGATTATTAACTGATAAAATCATCTGCATATTTGTTTTAATGAAAACAACAATCAGATGAGGAAAACTTCCGCACAATAAAAATAATTCATAGCTTTTATTAGATGTCATATTCAGGGAAATCGTGTTTTACTCCGAGTGCAGAACAGCATGAAATTTAAATCAAAAATAATTGTTTTCCGTTTATTATTCATATATTTCCCAATTATTTCTTTTTACGATAACTTTTACTGATTTAATGAAAAATAAATAAATAACTGCTATTTATCATTAAATGGGGCATCAATTTAATCATCATTGATCACCAGCGAAGCTATTTTAAGATCTTATCTTTAAGTAAAGTTCTGATAATAGAATAATATTATTCAAAAAGATATGAGGAATAAACAGATGAGTTCAGTAGCATTTTAAGCAATCAATTCGACTCCTGGAATAGTGGTTCTGATTATAAGATAAAGAAAATATTCCGTGTAATCACTAATTATTTAAATGAGTTTTTAAACTTTCTATTTCTTTGTAATAAATCTTAAATCTAAAACAATTGCAAATATATTACATCACGAAATATATATTTTACAAAAAGTATTTTAAAAAAGTAATGCAATTTTCTCATAATTTTTAAATTATAAATAGTATGCGGAGAAGAATTAGGAAAAAGTACTTTTCAAGAGAAAATAAATCCTCTGAGGCAAAGATCTTAACGGCTCTAATTCTAACCCGGCTTAAAATGTTAAGCTGGAGAGTGAACATCCTATAAAAATAAAGTTAAACAACTTCCTTGCTATCAAATAGTTTTGCTATTATAGCAAATGATAGAAACAGATAGTTTAAAATGAATGTAAAGCGCAAAGAGTTACTCAAAATAATTTGTTTATTAATTTTGATTTCATCAGTGTCAATATGTGAGTGTAAATATTTACCTGGACTATTTTTCAGGATAGAAGAAGGGCCTCTCAGGTTTCCAAATATACCTGTCACAGTTAGAATTCCAGAATGGATCAGTGAGTATTTAATACGCATACCTATCATACCTGGATCGAGAGTACAAAGCCCGAGAAATATACGTCACGAAAAAATTAATGGATAAGTTTTAATTCAGTTTAGGATAAATAATGGCAAATCTTTATGGATTATTCTTATTTTAAGCTGTCGTCAATCAGTTAATTAATGTCATTTTATTAGTTTTTATCTTAAAATAGAACTTAAAAATTATAATCTGTTCCTTAATTTGTGAAAAGATTTAACATAAATAAATAATTAGTGACGTATTTATATTTGTTTGAATCTATCATTTAAAAAACTGTAAATTATTTCATAGAAAGAACAGTGGAAATTGTGTTAAGCTTTCAAATAAAGTAATTTTCAAGTGAACCATTTTTTATAAGGGAAATATTTTTGAATTTCGAATTATATTTGAAATAAATCAAAATTTTTAGAATTATTTTTTTCTACAATAAATCAAATTTTCTACTTTTGGGTCATTTTTACATTAAGTCAAGTATAAGACCGATAAAAAATTCAATTCACATCACAATCTCATTATGATTAGTGACTATCGTCTTCTCTAATTTTGAAAAAGTATTCAAATAAAAAGTATTAAAATTACATTTAATTTGACTGAATTAAAACAAAACAATAAAATATCAAAATATTGAGGAGAAAAAATTGAAAGTTTTTCATACACAACATGACTTCGTGAGAAATGATTTTAAATTTTTTTTTGCATAACTCAGCATAAAGTTTGATTAGAAATTACTTCTCATTAATGAGTTGCATAAAATTATTTAATTATAGTCTTCCGCAAAAATATTTGTCTTTTCTGAAAGATTTTTTGGGAATGACTTCCTTAACAAGTATTTAGTACAACACCTATTGATTAATGTTTGTCAAAATCAATTGAAATCAATTTCATTACTTGTAGTCAGCGTGTGATCTTCACAACAAGTGTAAGCGTGTTTTGCCATTAATTATCTGTTTTTTAATGTTTTAGGTAAGAAAAATTGGGTTTTTCAAAAATTTAGATTTATTATTGATTTCTCCTCGACCTATACTCTAATTCTTTTTCTAAATTCCTTAGAAATTTTTCAGTACTTAAATTGAAAAATTGCAAGATTAAAGTTCAAGAATTAGTACATATTTCACATTTCAGATTTGAATTATGATTTGAAATCCTAGTTTAGTATATCTGGCATTGATTTGTAATACATTGTTCATAATAACTGTATTGATATAAATTACCAAAAAAATAATTCCAACAAATAATGAGGTTTTTGAAAACTTATCTAATCATTGAAAACTGATAATATGAAGCTTTGATTTTGAAAACCAATTATTATTGAACGAAAGTTGAATATCATTATAAACAGTTGAAAAAGTAAGAAAAGTTTGCGCATATGTTATATATTATTCAAATCTTGCAGACATTGAAAACATGATAAACAAATCGAACTTTAAGTATTAAGTTAAAAAACATTTAATCTGTCAAAGTGTTCACCGCTTGATAAAAAAGAATTTTTGGTTCAGAAAAGAATAAGAAAACAGTTTTGTTAAATAAGGTATTATTTGATGATCAATCAATTTTTCACACATGGCTTCAAATCACGCCAATTCCTGATCCGTAAATTATTGCCTTTTGAGGAATAGTTTGAAACACAAAAGAAAATATAAGGAATAATTTGATATCTTTATTTCAAGTTCAAAGAAATTAAATTTGAGCCCAAAAATTAGAGCTCAAACTTATGGAAATATGTGAGACTTATCGCTTGACAAGATTAGGACATGTGTCATAAAATTGAATGCTCAGCAAAAAAGAGTTCTCAATAAATAAAGTCTTCATATCTACTATTCATTCGTAAAAGAGTTTTTAGCAGTTTTTGTCACGAATTTGACATTTTCATAAGATTTCTACTGTGTTGACACCTTTTTAGACTTAGGATTTCTCAGATAATTGTGAGTGCATGTGATGCCTATGTTTAAAATTATGTCATAGAAATGCAGTACTTCTCAAATTGATATAATCATTGATTATCGTAAAGTTTTCTATGAAAATAAGACTTAAAATCTATAATTTATGAGTTTGAATAAGTGTGTAATTTAAATAAATACGTGTTATGTTATTATATCTATGCCTTTCTTGTATTATGAATAGTAAGTATGATTTACTTTCATTAGGTCACGGACTATATTGAATTTGAATAAAATCAAAATCTATGCTTTATTGTTAATGTAAATCACATCTCAGTTTTTATTATGTAAAATACAGGTTTCACTTTATTTTCATTCATGTATTCTATCAATTAATTTCGAGTTTTACTAGAAATTCATGTTTCAAATGAATCCAAATTGAATTTAGTTTGAATTTTTCCGCAATTTTCTTGAGTCAAAATGCAAAACAGACTACTAGTGATTGTGAATTATAACAGGCTTTAGGCTTTGATTCAAAAATTTTGGTCAAATGTCATAATAGGTATTAAACTACTCAATCATATAATTATGATAAAATCACTACTATTATGACATTCGATCCATATTATTAAATAAGTTAATACATTCGTGTTATTCTTTGCTTTAAATGTCATACTTTTCATTCAATTCAATTTACTATTCAAGAAAAACTTCTGAATCAGGTTTTTGAGTGAAAGAAACAAATATTTTGCAACTTTTGAAGAGACTGTTGTCTCAAAAAAGTTAAAAAGTCTTTAATAAAACCACAACTTATCTCATGTCAAGTGTGAATATGTAAATATTCTGATTGAACTAGAATTTAATTATTAATGGTTTGACACTTTTGTAATTAAATGCATGAAAAAATTCTAATCAAATTTCGAAATTTGATTAGATTTACAAACGTATTAAGTAATACTTACTTATCATTTATCATTGAATGGATTAATTAATATTTTTCATAGATTTTGTTTAATGAAAATAAAATCTTTCACTTTTATAAATTTGATAAATAATTAAGTAAAACATAATTTTTTCATTAATAAGGAAAATACGGTTAATTTTAATCTAATTTATTCGTTAGGAATTTCAATTTTTCTATGTTTAAAATTTTCTATAGCCTTATAAGCAATATTTAATTGAAAAGTTCATAATTAAATGCATGTGAAGTCTCAAAAATAGATAAGTTAATATTGTATTGCTTTAAAGTAAAAAATTTACATAAAAGTTGAATTAATCACTAGTATTTTGAAATGTTTTGTATTGAAAACTGATATTTAGATCTTTGAAATTAAAACATTAAAATATGAAAGAATGAGAAAGTCTAAAAAAGCCAAAAATCAATAACCGTATGAAATAAAAAGAGGGAAACTTTTAATTCAAGGCTGATTTAGAGCTGGGTTTTGCCGGATGGACGAACTTCAACATCAATTGATAACATTTAACCCCAAACAAATAGTCGAACTAAGCAATCATAAGCTCAAAAACCTCGAAATTAAATACTGATATCATTACTCAAGTGATAATAATATGCAGTTTGAAAGACACCAAATCATTGGTATCAGTGATTATAGTAAGGATTTCAAGGAAATATTGTTCGCTCAACAATAGTATTCGTTCTCTGATATTAGTCCTTGCAATGGGTCTATAATTCTCAAAGTTTTTTCATCTTAATAGACAGGTATCGCCCAAACGCAACCTGTGTTACGCCCAATACTAAAATCTCTGTTGAATAACAGCCCATTCACTTATTGATTGTCTTATTTCGTCTGATTTAGCAATTTTTCATATTGTAAACTACTTTCTTTCACAGACTTCTTTCAATTGTAATGCCCTTAAGGGCTAATCATAACTCAGAAATTACTTTAATAATCGAATTTGTAATTCAAATTTCAGTTATACATTAAAATTGATGTTTCACAGGAATGCGTCTATCAGTTTGCAATTTCGAAACAATGTCTGAGTCTTTAACCTTAAATAGCTTTCAAATATTTATATTTTAAGAAAGTATAGTTGTGTCAGATTTGGGTGCTTTTCTTCTACATCAAACCAGATAAAAATTCAAACTATTTTTGAGATTTTAAGCTTCACTTTCAGTTATTTGATGACCTTTAAAGAGACATTGATTTAGATATTTGGGATTTTTTTGAATTCCTGCTCAACTGAATTTCATTAATCGAAAGCCTTCGAGAACTGTTTCGCTGAAAAATCTAAAATCAAAAGTAATTTTGTGACACTTGTATTAACACACAAAGAATTCTCGGCACACCTCACAAGCAAACAATAATTTATGAAATAAATAAGACTTTCTAAAGGTGTGCTCTTAGTAATTAAAACTGTTTAACAGCAACTGAAAAGTCTTTTGATAAGATTTTTATTCAAGTAATACTTCATATTTTCCAATATAATGTCTCAATTAATTTGGTTCCAAAACCCACTTCAGAACTTCTGTTAAACTCCTTGTTTTGCCCTAAAAAAGACTATTTTTGTATTTTATAAAATTAAAATCAATTTCTTATCAATTTTTAAGACATAATTTGATTGAAGTGTTAAATGAGATTTTTTGAATCGCTCTGATTGACGAAAACGTGAGTCATTATGACTGGTATTAATCAAGCAAACTATTTATGGTATATTAAAAAATTAAAATTGTTTAATCAAATTAACTAATCAGTTAAGTATACTTTCGATCATTAAATAAAACGTGCTATAAATCAATGATCGCACACTTTCACAAACTTGTCTAAACTATTCATAATTATTGTTAAGTTCAAATTTTTCATCATTAGTTGATGTGTCAAAAGTTAAGATTAAAAACATGCATATAATTGAGTCAAATCTTATTTTAAGAACTTTGCGAATAAATTTTTTCCCTAAACTTATCATAAATTTTAAAGCCGAAAATGTTAACTAATTAAAAATTTTCTATTTTAACACTTGATTATTAACATCATGTCATAAATATGATAAAATTTATAACAAGAAATTACTTATTTTTAAATAGGTATTTGAATAAAATTATTATAAGTTAAAACATGAAAGCTTGAGATACAGCTGAAAATTGAATTATTATTGAAATAAATAAACAAAAGTTTCGTATATGACTCGATGCCAAAGGCATGAAGAGCTAAATAGAGCCCGAAACTAGTTTTTTGAAATACTGTTAATGTGCATTACATGATAAGCTTTTTGGAGATACACCTTAAAGGCATTATTACCTGATATGTTACAAACAGTGACGTAAAAATTCGTGTAAGCGTTTGTTGTAGTAAAATATTAAGCAAATTTTTTTAATCTTTGTTTCACAAAAATCAAGAGCACCATAAAAATTATCTTTTTTATGGATAAGGACACAATTACTCTATGTTTAAGATTTTAGTTTTGATTTTACTCTTCTTTAGTACACATACTATTTTTGATACTTAGATAAGATTTTGAAACTTTTTCCGGAAGTTTTTTTTCAGAAATTTCTGATTTGTCTCTAAGGAGTTCTATTTCATTGTGATTTTTAGAAACTTTTTTAATATTCATAAACTTGTTATAAGAGTTTGTATTTCACTATGAAGTTTCGCTTGTAATGCAGTGCAAGCTATGATTCCATCAATCAGTTTAATAAAAAAATTGTGTTTTCTCTCTATGTGTTGTTCAAATTTAATATAAATGACTTTATTTATCGTACTGTAATGTTAAGTGTGCTCTATTATAGTCAATTTAGAGTACTCTTATCGATCGTACTCTTTTTCAATTAATTATTATTACTTTATGTTGAATAATAAATACGTTATGCAAGAAATAATTGCTGAAAATTCATCATTTTGGCAGATAATGTCATCCTAATTCTGGTTATCAATTAATTTGTGTATTAAAAATTTAGATTTGAAGGTCTCATTTCAATAAATTTATTCTTTTTGTGATTTATCCACCAGTGATTCATCATTGAATCTACACATTAAACAAAGATTAAAAGAGATGATAAGCCGACGAAAAATCATATCTCGTTCGACCGACGATCTGGACTCTGATAAACTAGTTAACAGTGAAGATGATGTTTGGCATTCTGAAGACAAATTATTAAAGGTATTCATGTTGAAAATTTGTCTAAAATTTCTAATAAAAACAAATCTCAAACTTTTACTTTGAGGAAAAGGTCTCAATCCTTTAATACCATAAAAGTGAAAATAATAACAACAAAAGCAATGTTACAGTCATTATATTAATAAAATACCATTTATTCGCTTCATTTAATTTTATATAATATTAAGCAATGAATGGGAAAATCCTAACTTTGCAATAAATCACTTTTGAAGCATTACAATAGTTTCTTTAATACACCGACAAATAAATTGAATTAATTTTTGATTAAAGAAAATATATTATATCCAAAAGATTGATTAAATCGTATTTCAAAACCTTTCGATGTTTATACCCTTTTATACTCGAAGTCCTAAATCTGATTCTTTTAATGTCATTTCAAAAAAAGTTATTAGTATTTGTAATAAGGCTTAAATATCAGTGACAACCAGTGAAGGAAGATTATTATACAGTCAAAGCTTGATATTTATTTCTCAAAAATATCAAGATTTCCATAAAAATTTCAATAGTTTTTGTTTCTTTTAAGCGAATTATTCAATATCAAAGTTGTTTATTGTAATCTTCAAATGAATAATAATTTATATAACATATTAAAAATAATTATGATTTTTTTAATAACTAGAAACCTAGTTTTGAGTCTTATTTCAAATTTAGGAAGTTATAAATTTGTAATAATGCGTGAGCTCTTTAGCACTTTTATTTCGGTGTTACTATTTTGAGTAGGAATGAAACCAAGTTTTTCACAATTAATGATTATTATTCAACAATTAATTTTTACTTAAAATATGAGTTATGTGTTGGAGATAATTATAGCCCTTATTAAAACTCAACCTTTTTATGCACTTGAGTGCAAACTATCTTAGCTGTCATTTAAATGTAAAAACTGATAGATTGAGGCTTTTCCAGAAATATGACATGAAATTGACATTCACTTTATAGGAAATATAAATATATTTATCTAAACTTGGTTTGGAAAATGTTTTTGGAAATTTATCTGTATTTGTCTGTATTGGAGAAACTGATGTGCAGTGTTTTGGGTGTTTTGTCCCATTAATTTGAGTTGTAGATATGGATCAAATTTCATTTTTCTCAAGTGAACATTTTTCAGCGTTCAAAAACCCATATACTTTGCTTTGGAATTTAATTTAATTGCATAACTCTATGACCTATTAATTTACAGACAAAATCTACTCAAATTAAATATATGTGCATCACATGTACAGTACTTGTATATCAATCAAGAAAACTAAAACTTTCAGTCAAGATAATAAACTATATTTTGCTTAAAATCTTATCTTTTTCATCAAATTCTTTGAATTTTGGAAAAGAAAACAAATTTCAAAAGTATTTCAATTATGATTATCTGTTTTATCTTTGAAAAGCTAATGTCAAATCAATAAACAATAATATAAAATAAATATTTGGATATAAAACTTAAACTAAGCCTTCATTTAGACAGAAATATTATGACTCAGTATTGAGTTATGTAGTGATAGAATTCTTGGATTTATCTTGACTTTTAAATTAATATAAATAAACTATAAATGCAAAAAACTAGTCATTACGCCCAATGCCATAATGCTTAGAGATCCCAATTATGATGATTATTTTTAAACATATTGTAGGCTTTAAAATATTAGTTTATTATAATTTCAAAACTCAATTTCGACTTTCAATACGAAATTGCGTTACAAAGACCTCATTTTAAAATAAGCTCAAAATTGTTTGATTTCTACCGCATTAGTCATGTTAACTCTTTTCAAATCATAAGATTAAACATTTTCTGCCAATTATTTCAACTAATTTCTAGTTAGATTTTTTTATACAGAAGTCAATGCTATTTCGTGTGAATTTTTCTTATCAATAAGAATTTTTTTCAGAGCTATTTTTCTAAAAAACAACTTGTGTTAATGTTTTCTTAAAGATTTAAGATATTCTTCTTGTGATTGAGACTGAGATGAAGATCAATGATAGAGTCATTTATTGAGATTAAAGTTTATAATCGATTAAAGATGTTTTAATGAATATTTTGGGTACTAATCGTCATGAGAATAATTTTTAAGTGATGATGAGATAACATATTACTAAATTTGATGCTAAATTTAACATTTTATTCAGTAAGCAGTGACCTAAACAAATAAGATTTTTAAATAAGTTTACCGATGAATTAAGCATAAAATGCTTCCTAAACTGTAGTCATTCAATAGGAAAATCATGAGTAAAGCACACGATTAGGAGTATATCAAACATGTGCCATAAGGAGTGCATTAAATTATAAATTACATGACTATTCAAAGTTAATAATACGAAAAATTAGTCTATTTTGATGATACGCATCATTACTTATGCCCAATAAGTTCTATGTATTTCTTTGAATGTGACCTTTTTTGATAACATTTTTCAAACATATGTATAAATATGAGATAACATTAAGAATTCAAACAAAACTATTTTTAAATTCATTAAGTTTGCAAAAATCTATTTTCTTTGTGAAAATTGATATTCATTGCCTTAACTCACCTTAAAAAATAAGATTATGAAATCATTTTCCGGATGATATCATATTATAAACGCTTTATTACATAATAGATTTTTTGTTCAGAGCCGACGTTAAGTAACTTGAATAAAATGCTATAGATTTGAAATATCTTAACCTAAAGGTATAAGAAAAGCATAGATTAATTAAATTTTTGAGTTTTGTATTTATTAAAGCTTGAATTTCTTTCATTTAATATTTCTCTTGAGAAAAGCAAGAAAACAATCAAAATATTAAGATAATGATCTCAATCTTTTTTTGCCTTTAGTTATGGGAAATTTTGATTTTTAAACAACAGCTAAATAATTGCAATCCTTTTTTCTCTTGAAATCCCGTAATTCATGTTCAATTATCAGATATCTCTTAATAATTTTGATTCAAGATCAAGACCTAAGACTAGAAAACTTGACTTCAATGCATCTTTTTTAATGACAAAATGTTATCAAACTTTGCGATAAGATATTTGCACAAAGAATTTTTCTAAACATTTTTCAATTGCTAATTCAACAAATTATTTCAATTACTAAATACTGCTCATAAAGTTCTTATCAATTGAATTATTTAGAGGAAAATACCGGAAAATAAGCCAATATAGCAGTATTTGGGCCATCATTTCAAAAGAACTTATGGAACAAAACTTATTTACATCAGAAAACTATTTATCAACACTTTAATAACAACTACTTTTATGGGAAAATTCTTTCGATAAGTCTTTTATCGAATTTAAAGTTTGGTTTTGTATAAGGATAAAATGGGATGATTTTAATTATTACTTTAATAAATAATTTTAATAAATCACGTTAGAATAAGGACATCGGGACTTATCGTGAGCAATGATTTTTAGTGTTATTTTTAAGCGTTTTGTAAGTGAGGAAAAAATTTTGGCGATTCAATTAAAAGGAGGTTTGAATTGATAAATTAAATTGCATTTTCTTACAAATTTATTTAATGTCATAACTCTATTAATATTCTAATCAACATTTTAAAGAGTTAGCGAATGGTCTCAAAATCTGAATAAAAAGTTTTCTTTCACTTCTCAAACTTACGCCTATTTAAAAAATTTAGAAAATATAACAAAATCTCTAAATAACCGAATAAACAAATACAAAACTGTGTAAAAATGCGAACAAACATAAAAGGCGGAGATTTTTTTGGAGTAATTTCTCTTAAACTAAAAAAACTTCTGGATTCTGAGAAGTCATTACCTTATTTTGAAAGAAAAATCAAGCCTACAGTTAAATGCATTGAAATATTTAGATTTTTCTAAACAAACGAAAGTTAAAAAAAGTTAATTAAAAAGTCGGTGAACTTTTTGTAAGATTTTAAAAGAGAGGCTTTCAATTTCTAACAAAGTTTTACAAAATTTATGATTTCAGGATCACATACAGGAAATACTACATAAGTGGGATCGCATTGACGATGAAATCTGGGCCAAAATAGTATGTATGCAAAAAAATCGTCGCGTCGCTAAAGCCTATGCCAGAGCTCCTATTCTTACGATTAATGGCTCTTATATTGGATTTGATGGCTTTCGCATTGGTTTGAATGGATTTGATAATCCTCTTAGAGATCAGAAGATAGAGGAAATCAAAAATCAAATTGGATCCGGAGCTAAGATTAAAATAGATGATGACGGTATGTGTGCTTTACCACTGATCACTTCAAACATGACAAGATTTATTTTCTAAAAAATAGGTGACTATCTCTCTAGTATTCAATACAATGAAGATTAACTTTCATTATATGTGGATAAAAATGGTCAATAGAGGCTCACAAAGTTTTCGTGATTTCCTCTAATGATCTTAAATTTAGAGCATATGTAGAAAAAATGTTTGATATTGTGTTGGGATTCATATCCAAAATCATTTTGATAACAGATCAAACCCTTCTTATCTAACGTTTGTTGTGAATTCTCTTTGCATTAAATATTTTTTAATAGCAATTCAGGCAAATTATTGATCATTTTATACGCCTTGAATTTGTTTTTTATTTCGCAATAATTTTTTCTGACTTCTTTATCTTTTATGGTTAGTTATCAGAGACTACTTATACCTAACATTTGATTTAATACTGTGCTAAATATTATATGATCTCTAGAATTGAGCTTATGGTTAGACAACTTAAGTATTGGGTCGATTCACAGCAGCATAAGTTTCTAAAAAATCTAATTTGTTTTTTATAACTTTCACTTTTGCGCATAATTTCTTTCAGAAGTAAAGCCACATCAAAGAAAGTTAATAAACTATTTTATAACTTCTGTAAAATTACTTAAACAGGTGTTAACTATAAAAAAGTTTGGCTCATATAAAAGCGTTATAGTATGTCATTAATAAGACTTTAAGGGTCAGAGATATGATAGAAAATTGCAAATTTTTCTGTGCATAAAAACAAAAACATGAACTTTCTCTCACTTTTTACCTTTAAGTAATCAGTTATTTATAACAGTTCTTGAAAGAGTTATAGGAATTCCTCTAAAATGTAATGATTTTTCTGACACAGAAGAGATTAATGAGCTTTTAAATGAAAAATAATTACCCTGAAAGTTAAACAACTTTTGATTGAAATGTAATTTTTAACTATTTTTGAAACAAAAACAGGAAATATATTAATCAAACGCATCGGTAAAGAAAACGTATTCGTGAAAGTGTGGCAATCAATCGGACAAAAAGATAACTGTGTATCAGAAGAGCTGATCAATAATAATGGGCAACTTGTGATTGATAAAAGTGTGAAATTGTTTGATATGGAAAAGTTTCTCGAAAACATCTCAAATGAGCTCAAAAACTCATATCCAGACCGAAAACATCTGGAATCGCAGTGTATATCATGTGTTGCTTTTGTGAAAGACTATCGGAATATTCTTGAGCTCCCGATTTGGATAATGATTATAAATATCGTGGCTTTAGATATGTTAAAAGCAAAGCTTTTAACTCCTGTTTGGAATGACAAAAGTGTTCCTAATCTAACACTCAATCAAATGGATTGTTTAGACTTTCATAAGAATCATAATCATGTCGATCATCATAAGTGTAGCGCTAATAGACTTACATTAAGGCGTTGGAAATCTCTTTATCCTAATGTTTTTGGACCTCTTCTCCCGCCAAGAGATAATGCTAGAGATGAAAAGATTAGAAAATTGAAGGAAGAATTAGAAGAAGTTAGAGTTAAAATTGGAAATATGGGTAATAAGTTTTATTTGTAGTCAAATTTGATCAATAATTCAATGAAATCAAAGGTTAATTAGTTATACATTACTTTTAATTGTTTCAAAATCTAATTATCTTTTCGTTTATTTAGAAGGAATGTATGGATTCAATACTCGTCTCAATAAATCTAATGCTCAACAAAAGCCTCTTATGGATCAAGTGATGAATTTTAAGCCAAAACGTCATAAACAGAAAAGGGTTTATTTGCAATACGATTCTGGTCTGGAATCAGATCCGTATACGAGTAGTGATACTAATACTGCTATTTATGGTGTTCAACAAACCATATATTCGCAGAAAAATAAAATCTATGACACGATATGGGAATGATTTGCATTTTATATTAATTATAAGAAAATTGTTATTTTAAAAGTATTTATAATAAAATTTGATCACTTTCTTCACGAAAGAACTATTAAGCTCTAGTTTCCTATTTTTTGTTTTTGTTTTTTATCAGAAACAAGTATAGCATTTATGAGTTTTAGAAAAACATAAATTAACTTAAAATAAACTTTTTCTAAAAAGGTATTGATATTTGTTGAGTAATGTTATAAAAGTATCACAAAATAACTTTGGATTCTTAGAATCGGAACCTCTTTCGAACCGTTCAGAGTTATCAGAAATTTCTTATAAATATCCTTAAAAATTGAGGTTTTTATTCAAAGTCTTTGAGGAAATTTGATAATAATTAAGTTATTGTATGAGAACGATGAAAGTTTATTGACTAAGTTTCATATTTTCAAACTAATTTTGATTTCTGCGATAAAACTTGAGAAATTAGATTCTAAATGAATAATTATTGTGTAATCCAGTGATAAAATTTTCGATACGAAGCACTAATACATGGCCTCTATACATGTGTTGCCAAATATTTGTGAAAATGTTTATGGTTTCTAACAAAACATTGAGTAAAATCTGGGATTGTAGAGAAAATAGTCTAATTTATTTGTGGTAAATCTATTGATAAGCATGATATGACTCAAGCATTATAAGCAAAGTTTAATTTCTCATTGAATTATTAGGTTCTCTCAGTAGATATTACAAAATGCTATCTGTTTTCAAATGGCTATCATTTGTTAATTATTATAGATTTTGCTTCGAGTCTTCTGTACTAGACATATATGGTTTGGGCAGATGTGGAGATAAAAGTGTTTTGAATCGCGATAAAACTGATTGGACTCAAATCATACCAAACTCAGCATTGAATTAAATCTATACATCAGATAAGATCGATAAAGAAGAATTGCTTAAGGATTTGGAGTACTTTACTGGTGAAAACTTTAATCATACAAATTCTATGGCTCACTTTTATTTAGAGGACTTTGGTTTTTATTTTGCAATTATTATGCTTTTCATTATTATGATCACTTATAAAGTTTTAATTATTTATTCATCTTGAGAAAAGTTAGATTAAGAACTTGAAAGATTTAAATATTGTAAAATTCAATAATTCAAGATAAATGTAAAGAGTAAACAAAGTGAACCGTCTTAATTTAGGAATCAGTAAACACCGTTAGAAAAGTAATTCATCACATTCAACACAAGAGAGCGCAAAAAATTAAATTTTAAAAATAGAGGCAAATGATAAAACTCAACCAGATTAATCGGAAAATACCTATTTTTAAGAGCCACGCCCACGCGCTCTTAAAGTACGCACACTTTTACTTTTTTGGGTTATCGTCTCTAAGTGGGCGGAGCATCATGAAGATCCAATATTGAATGCAAGCGATAGTCCTCAATAAGAGGAGTCAAAATATTTTTATTTTATGAAACCACGGCC
>JAQFZT010000206.1:0-33943 GCA_034696325.1 Camisiidae sp. | reverse complement strand
CAATCAAATTGAAACCTACTTGTGTGGCTAATCAAACCTACATATTCAACTCAAATTCCTAAGGAGTTATTATATACATCATATATTAAATACCAAAGCTATCCCTAATGACTAAACTCTGTTACCTCACAGATTAAATATGTCAAAACTCTTCAAACAATTAAAACTCAAATAACTTTCATCCATTTCCACTCACATTCATTTCATTTGAGTTTATCGTTCAAATAGTTTTACTGATTTTTCAATAAATAATGAATAGCGAACCCGTTTGAAACCGAATTTTTGTACTGCATAAAAACCTGATTACAATCAGCTCATTATACCTTTTCTACAGTATATAATTAAGATTTTAATAAAAACAATTTTTATCATAATTTCTTCTCGAATCATTACATTTCTATACGTTAAGATTTCATTACATTAATTTGAGTGAACATACAATTGTAAAAGAAGGTGTAAAAATGTTATTTCAGTTCTTGATAGTAACTTATTATTTCATTGAGGACTGAAATTGCATTATATATTCCAGTAGTTCTAAGGAAGGACAACATCTTACGTAAAGCAACATTCATTCAATAGTTGCTCTCATATCCGATTTTTTCTACTCTTTATGATTCATTATGACTAATATATTAATATAAGACTTTTCTTATTTATTGAGAGTGTGGCTCCAACTCATTATTTAAGAACCTCTCAAATTCTTTCAGATTGTAATTTTATCTAATCATGTATTGATATTATGTATTAGTTATTCACAGTCTATTATAGTGATCACATTATAGTGGGCTCTCATTTATAAGTTAGAGTTTAACTATAGCCATAACCATTGAGGTAGTAAAACAAGTTTTGGACAATTTGAATTTGGACAAAACGAAGTATTTCCCCAAAACTACTGTTGTTTTTCAAATTAGTTGTTTGATAAACAAAATTTATTATTTCTTATGTGAATTTATGACGTATCAGTTGAAGCTTCAACATAATTAAAGATGAGCTGTCTCACAGTCCAACTCAACCAACTTAACAAAAATCGTTTTCAGGTATTTATCACAACTTTAAGAAAAAAATACTAAATTTTTCAAAATCTTAATTAAATCAATGAATTAGATGTAAATCAAATAATAGGACTCTGACTATGCAGAGCTGTATGTGTTGAGGCCTGTAATTCAATTCAAATAAAATTATAAAATTATAATTTTAGGAATAATTTTAGAAAAAATTTCAAGTATTTAAGTGAATTTTCTGTATATTTTGAAATAATATATTTTATGTGCAGAATATGATTAGAATATGTTAAAATTATTAATTATTTGAGTTTTGAATTAAATTTTATCAATCAATTCATTGAGAGACTAGTTTTGAAAACTTCTTTTTCTCGTGACTTGAATTTGTGAAAGACTTCGCATATTTTACGTGAGATGGAATGCTATGCTATGGAATGTTATGCTATTCATATTTGTTTTGCAATAGTTTACAACAGACAAAATTATGAATGAATCAACATTCAAATCAAAATCTAAGCATCAATTATTACAAACCACTTATTAAAACAGTAATCATTATTTATAAACATTTTTAACAAATCAATTTCATTAATTCTTCCAAATTTATTGATATCTTTATGTATTTATCAATTAATTTATCAATTTTCTCAAACTTTGAAACTTTTTTATTAATGTTCAGACGAATAATCATAAAACGAGTCAATTAAGTAACTTTACGGAAACGAAATTTTCACGATTAGATCATTGAATTTTTGAATGTTTCTCATGATTTAATATTTTTGCTGATTATTTTTTGATCATGAACTCAATTATAAAACTGAAATTCGAAAAATCAAAAGATTTAACAATGAAAACGTTGATAAGAACTGAGGAAAAAATGATAAATTGAGAAAAGTTACTATAAATTGAAAATGAAGATTAAAGGAGTTTAGGATTATTTTGAAGTTGAAATGTATTTGAAAAGTAATTTTAATAAGAATAGACACTTGCACTTAATGAATAAGAGATTATATAATAAGTTAAAATGTGTGCTGTTGTATAAATTGGGAGAAAATTTGTATAATGTAGTGAAATATTTACAGAGTGTAAATAAAGTGTACCCATTATACGGTTGTGTGAAAAACGTTTACATCCGGTCTGTCAATCCCAATCCCAACTGTACAGAATGGGAATCCACTGCCTTTAAACATCATTACATTAAAACTTGTAAGGAAAAGAAGGTAAAAAATGTGGGAACATATAAAAATGCCTGCGCTTTTCCCCCGTTTCGTGCCCTCATCTCATCGCAATACTAAAACAGGCCATAAACTCGACTCAACTCAACTTAACTCCACTCCACAACCGGTGTTAAGACTTTTAGCTGAAGTTCAAACTAGATCTGAGCCACTTTCATATCTTGTCTGCTGAACACGCAATTCATTGAACTAATGGTTGACATTCAATTTGCAAAGAAGTCAGCGTTTCATTCGAACTCAATTTAAATCATGGCTCGAAATAGTCGGGTAGAGCTATCACACAATCACTTAGTTTTTAGGATCGAAGCCGTCATTAAATAAAACAATTATTTAAATTTGCGAAAATCGTATCAAATTTTATTTATTAGATTTGATTCACCAAAATTTTCTTGTAAAAAAGTTTCAAAACTCAAACTCGTAATAAATAGTGATGTATTTCTATGGAATTGTAATTTGAAGTGTCAGTTATATCTTTTTTAGTCATGAAAGTTTGCAAATAAAGAATAAACATGACAAATATGCATGCCATAAGACGTTTTTGGTACTTAAAGTTGAGAATATCCGGTATACACCCGTCTATGCGTGCGTATAAAAGACACGTTTAGTTGGGATCTTGAACTGTATTTAACTTTCATTCATGAAATCTACAATCCTAGGGGTCATTCTCTAATAATATAACGAATGGCTCAGAAGTTTTGAAATATGGGCTAATTTGAAGATAAATTATTGAGCATATTGAAGATTGAAAATATGTAAAGGAATGGAGAATTAATATTTTGATTTTAGCTGTAAAATGACTCTGAAAAGAATGGTTAACCTGAGAGTTGATAGAATTTTTTGGCGCATTTGAGTGTCGGTCGCATTATTGCTTACGGCGTGTTTCGCTTATTCGTCTTTATTTCGTATAGAGAACTATGTAGTCCTGTTTTGTATGAGTAGTTCATAGTTGGCTACCGACCACGAGTACCTGTTTTACGGCATGCAAAGAATGCGAGTAATGTTAATACGAGTGTACGACCAATGAAATGTTGACTCGGGTGGGGTGTATGCACTATCGCTCCCAACCATCATTCTCTTTTTCAGCTATGACTTCGTTTGCACTTTTGCAATGCTATTGTAAACTTGCGATTTGCGAATCAGGGGTAGATTAAGAGAGAAACTCTTTTGCAATACAGAGTTTAAAGAGTGCCGAAGAAGTGTTCAGAATTTTTTGATGATCAATTGGCATTGGAATCAGGTATGTATTGGAAGGCAATGGAAGGCATGTGAAGGCAGTGGCAATAATGCTGTAGAGGTGTCATTGAAACTAGACGTTACATTAACCTCGCCGGTGATGAGACAAGTTTTTCGCATTTATCTTCTCAGTATATTCAATGGCACTCTCGCTGCGGTCAGACTAGTACTTCATGTCTCGCTTCACACGAGTGATATTTGATTGCCTCATATCATCTTTTACTAAAGTTTTCTCATCAGATCACAACTTCTATGTTAAATCTCAAATATAAGCTTATCTATCATTTTTTGCAAGAAGTGATAATCTCTATAACTTTAGAAGCTTTTCAAAACTAAACTTAAAATGTATACTGGATTAAAGTGAGCGCCGCGTTATCATAACTTTCTTAGAGATCAACTTTTGAGCCCTTTTCAAGCATTTATTTATTACATCTACAGGCAATGGTGGGCCGCCTTTTGTCGATTAAAATGTTTTCTGTCCGCGTCATTCACCGCATTAAACCATCTGCGCTCTTATCAACAATTCAAGCAATAACTTATAAGTCAAAGCAATAATCAATGAGAGGAAATACTAGAAAAAACTTATACAGTCAAGAGTGTAAAAATCAAGAATATATGTTATATTTATTCAGCATATTTTTCTATTTGTGCCGGAATCGCATCAAAATGTCACAATTTGGCCCTTTTAACAGCTCTTTTATCATACAACTGTTGAATATGGAGAATATGGTGGCACTACCACCAGCTCTATCCCGAACTTACAAGACTTGGTTACAAACCGTGTACTTCCGAGTCGTGTTATAAACTCATTTCAAACCTTCACAACTCAATGGGTGAGTAAAAGCAGCTGTTTTTCAAATTAATAAATCCTAAAACTCATAACTTTTATTTCAATAATTAATTTATAATTACAACATTATTATTTAATCCATTTGAATGCCGTTTTCATATCAAGAGTTTCAAACGGTGCCGCACTTTTCTGATTAATTTGAGTCAATTCTGTTTATAATAGTTATAAATATAACGTGTAATCTAAAAAGTATCTCACTGGAACTAATTATTAGTCGTAATGTTCACAATAACGTAGATAAATATGAAAGTATGAAAGAAGCGCACAATTTTGAATATAAAGAGAGAGAGGGGAGAGAGAGAGAGAGAGAGAGAGAGAGAGAGAGAGAGAGAGAGAGAGAGAGAGAGAGAAAGAAAGAAAGAATAAAAAGAGTAGGAAACGGTCATATAATAATTGTGATAATAAGTATTTTGTATTGAAAGTAATGGGAATGCCTGTCACTGTTTGCAATAGGAGCTTATGCATAACCAAAATAATGATCTTTTTATTGAAAATAAGTTATTTTTTCGACTCGACTACACAAGACCAGAGAGAAGTGCCGCTGTAATAATGAACTTGAGTTGGGCTGGTAATAGTGACTCGACTATTTAAGTTTGTTAGATAACAAAAGGACGCTGACACTAAGCACGAACAGATAATAATAGCGACATTATTGCGCAATTTAAATCTCTGACAGCTTTGTTTCAGTTTAGCTTTAATTCACTCAAGTATTAAACATTTAAATTCAGTCTCAAACCATTGTTACAATAACTCCAATTAAATCGAATTTAATGCGAGATTTTAATTGCAATCATAGAATGGTCTGATTGTCTCATTGGTCTCATGTGAAACTTATCTCAAGTTTGATTCAATTAAAAAAAGGTTTTTATTGTAATATACACTCTAATGTTCGACATGTCATGTTAACCTTTTCTATTCATTGAACTGTAAACTTTCCAGTCTGAAGAAGAGATGACTTTTTTCAAATGACATTTTCAAACTGAATTTCGTATTATTTATATTATAAAAGGACATCATGTCCAATGAAATGGTTAATGAAATTTCACATCCATTGATATGTTTTTTGTTAATAAAATGATTATTTATAAATTGAAATATTGTAAATATTTCACGATAGAGAGGAAGGAGACAGTTGACAGTTGACAAAAATTCTTACAAACTTATAGCTTAAAAGACAAATATTTAGTTTAACTGAAATATTTCGGCGAAAAATTTGATTAAAGATTTGTTATTGGTATTAATAATAGACACAATTTTTAAGCACCTGAAGGAATATTAAAGATTTTCTCATACATTTATTGCCTCTAATTATGCGGCGTCTAATTCAGCTTTTATTACCATTAAAAGTTGTTTCGTATTCACGGCCAATGCATCCATTCGTTTTAGGCTTAAAGGTTTTCTAAAGAATTTTATAAGTTATTTGTTTTACTTATCAAATATGCGATGCATTTATATAGCCTTTGGTCTCATATGAAAATCTATTCAAATTATAATAGCAGTGAATAATTCTTATGAATTTGAGTGACTCTTTCATCACCATAACAAATATGCATAAATTTAAAGATCAAGTAATCAAGTGATCAAATATTGAATCGTTGAGTTATGCCTATTCAACAATCCAATACTTTTATCATTCAAGAAGTTATTGAAATTAGTGTGAGAAGTATGAAATCGATTCGATGGGAAACACTTTTATCTATTAAATTAATAAAAGTTTTATTTAGACTTCAATTTATCGCATAATTTCGATCTGATTTGCAATAAACATGAAATTATCAACTAATATAAAGACATCTCATTATAAGAATTACTGTTTGATTAAATGAAAGAATATTTAATGAAAAAAGATTTGATTAAGGAATTTGGCAGTTATAAAGTTATTGGAATATAGATAAAGTGAAATAATATGAAGTGGTATTCTTGAAACTTGTAAGCATTGGATAGAATTAAAATTTGAATAGTGATTAAATTGTAAATATGATTAGAATGATTGTTGTAAAGTATGTATTATCTTATTTGATTTGTGTTAAAGCAGAAATGGGCGGTTATATACAACATATACACAAATTCCTTCTCACGACCGCTGCATGCTTTAGAGGGTTCATCGACTTATGAAGCGGTGGTCCAAAGTTAGTTGGACCATATAAATGCCAGCAGCAGCTCAACCAACCAATTCATAAGTCTACTTGCGTTAGTTCAGGCAACTCTACTTTTATCATCGCCAAAATTTCAGTTAATATTAACGCTTTTCTAAAATAAGTCAGCGTTTCATTTATCAAATATTCATCATATTTTAAGACTTGCACAATACATAATTAACACTAAATATTTAAGTAACGCCAAATGTCTTCAAATATTTTACGTAATTCCTATTCAAGTTTCTTAAGCTAAGAAAACCATTGATTTCTATTTTGATTTAAATATAAGACAACGCTATCAGATACAGGTATTCCGAACATCAGACAGATAAATAACTTAATTATTCAAAATAAAAAAAGGATAGTAGAAAAACCATTCAAGTCTAGATTTGCATCCTTTAACATATTTTCCTAGAGTTGAACTTTTATCAAAAATATCTTGAAATTTAAAAATAACTTGGGTTTAAAAATGTAGAATAAAAGGTAGTGAAGCCTTTTGATGTGTCGCTACTTTGTTAATAAAACAGTTACTAATAAATTAAAAAATGTAGTGACAATTGATATTATAATGGTTTATGAAAATGTTGAGTTAATCGGCGAAATTCCATCATGTGTGGTCTAAACCTTAATAAGTTAGTTACTCAACTTTATTCTGTATCCGGTCTTAAAGCTTAGCGAAGTTTAAGGTTCGAATCCCAAAGAAATACCTGAACTGCCAAGAAATGCTTACTTCGAAACTCCTTATTTCTTGCAATGCCATATTTTCTTTAATAAATTAAACTGGTTTTGCACTACAAGTTTGTTCAGCATTCATTCATTTTTTCCTTCAATAAACAGTTGGAATACTTCTGAGTACAGACTTGTGAGTACAGTGTAGTGTAGAGTACATTCAATTATCGAAGAGTGAGTTATTCGATATATGACGCAAACAACTACTTTATTAATGTTGAAGTTATGATTTTATTTCATTTAAAGTGTCAACTCCAACCAAATCATACTAAGCTTTAATTATTTTAATCATAATAAACAGTAAACTTATAAAATCATTAAATCATTTTCTATTTTGTGAGACATAAGGTCTGGTATTGTGTGGTTGAGGAAGCAATTAAATTATTTCAAAACTCAATAATACAACATACCTGCGATACACCGGTAGGAATGTCTTCATTTTCCAGCTCTTTCTTTTCAATTCCTTTTTATTCGTTTTATTCTGAGAACCTTTCAATTTAAAACTTATCATTTGAGTTCATTTTTTCTTCAAATTTTACATCTAATCTTAATATTTTTGATAATTCAATATAAGACTAGATTTATTTTAACTTAGTTTGCTTTCAATCAAGTTAAGCTATTAAAGTAATAGATTTAACTTATGTTATATGAATTTTTTTGGGTAAATTATTTTAATTACATTAATTAAATCACTGCTCATTCATGTTGTAAAATATTATTAACTATCTCTGGGAAGAAATAAATTTCATAAGAACTAAAATAATATGAAATTTATAAGAAATACAATCTACAGTATTTGTAAAAATGATTTTTAGAATGAAAACACCTTAAATATTTGGTAGGCTGAGATTGTATTGATAAACTTGTGTTAGTCTTCTTTTAAATTTAAATTATTTTTATAATAGTGGAGTAGAAAGAAAATTGTGTTGAATTATATTGACATCCATTATAGTAATCTTTATCATGATTAGGTTCTTCCGGAATGACGCATAGCATATACAGAGTAAATGATAACTATTACAGCGTTGATGCAATAGTTTTAGGGTCTTTAACCGCTCGTTTTTAGTTTTTGTATATAATAGTGGTATTCCATTGGCTTTCATATGAATTGGTTTGAAAATTTGAATAAGTCTTACATATGAAAATTTGCTTAATTTGTTTGATGAGTTTTGGTTTTCAAGTGTTGAGACCAACTGTACAGTATTGCGAAACTTTATTTAAAGAGAATTTTTTCTTCGGATGCTTATGGGAAATGTCTAGTTCTCATGCTTTGGTGAAGAGGCGAAGGGAAGAAAAAAGACAAAATACTTCATGAATGAAAGGGGCGAGGTTTTAGTGCCCAATCTTAGTGCCAATGCTAGTATCAATGCTAGTGCCGATCTTAGTGCCCACACCCATCCCGTTCTATTTACGGCATCTCTTTCTTTTCTGCATAACATCTTCTAATATTTGTGGAACACATTTTTCTAACTATAACACACTATTTTCCATGAGAATCAATTACCCAAACCTATCGCCAAAATGCTCATTCACTCAAAAGAGATTTTACTCTAACTTTTTTCTTCTTAACTTTATTATTCCAGCTTAAGCAACACAAACTGGTTCTAACACATCAAATATTTTTCTAAATATTTGGAATATTATTTTTTTCCTACCAAATCTCTTTTACATAACATGAATAGTTATCACATTGAAATTTATGTACAAATTGCTGATTAAGGTAGGAGTAGTAACCGGAAATAGAAGAGTGGGATTATCTTTTATGAGATTTGACTTTAAATATTCGATCCAAAAATGAGCCATTCTTTCGAATTGAAGAAAATTAAAAGTCAAAATACGAAGATTCATGATTTGGATTATATTGCAAGATATTGTGTTTCTTGGCTGAGAAAATGAGACGCAGAGAGAGAGAGAGAGAGAGAGAGAGAGAGAGAGAGAGAGAAGGCGAAAGAGAGGGGCGTCAAATAGTTTGTCAATGACCCTTTAGATGCAGTCTCATTCTATGGAATCGTATTATTAATTTTTTATGATGTTTAGTTAAAACTGGTATTGTATTGAATACCATAAATTGTTGACTCGAGTTTTTTTTAAAGTTACAAGTACTCAAAAAATTTATTAATCCTTTGAAGTCTGAATTTTCTTTCATTTTTATTTTTATTTTTATCATGTTATTTTTATGTTAAGTCACAGACCATTTCAATTATATAACTTGTATAATGTATTTATACTCTATTGCCGACAGACAACATGAACATGAATTTCGGTGAAGTCTTCAATGTGTGTGATTCTCATCAATTAAAGTCCATGAGAAACCAAGAAATGATAATAAACTTTGGATATTGATTAAAAAGTTGGGAACTATTGATGCGAAGACGAAATCAGAAGAATGTAAATAATTGAAGTGCTTTCAAATGGTTAATTATCGTTATGAGAGTGGCAACAATTGGTTATTCTTTGACTATAAATTAAAGTTTTAAGGTATTGATGACTTAAAAGCAACAAAACTTATTAAAAACTGGTTTAATATTATTATAATTTAATCGCTCTGACATATATTTGTTGTGCCGTTTTATTAATTAATTAAAAGTCAATTAAACTTTAAAGAGTAAAATAGACAAACTTTTAGTCGAATTCAATCTAATGAGAGCCAGCATTAAAATTAGGTTTTCTGATAAACGCTAAATGAGGACAAGCTTTTCATTGATAACTTTTCTAAAGATGTGATTCATTCCGACTTTGAGCATAACTTCAAACTTGTGTTTTGTAAACCGAATCAAAAGTTTGTATTATTGATAGGAATGCTCGGAAAGTTTGGGAAAATTGAAAATTCCTGATAAAGTCGTAATGATTTTATAACTGAAATATTTGTTTTGATTTTGAGGTGAACTAAATGTGAAATATGGAAGTTCGTAAATGACGATTAATTAATGCCTTAACTTAATTATATGAGTTGTTAGTGCGGTATAATTGGAGCCTTATTTAGAGATTGAAATAAAGGATCCACACAATTGGTATCTGACGTAAAAGCTAAACGTCAGAGAAGGCCATTCATACTGAGCAACTTTTAAGCGTCATATTTATGAAAATGTATGAGATATAGAGGTATACATATTAAGTAGAAATGTTTATATTGTAGTTATACTTATGCTGAATATCACCGATAATGGTATTTCAATTTTAATCACATGTTTAACGCCCTAATCATTAAAAGATAAACTGATTAAAAGTGCCTAAAATTTATAAACACAACTTGTTTTGAATAAAATGCGATTTACTTTATAATAGTTTGTGATTTTAAAGTATACTTTGAGATATACTTTATCAGCCTTTATATTTGAATGCTAGACAAGAAGTGTATATATAAATGTTATGTTTAGAATGAAAATATTTTCAATATAAGTGTTGCGCATTTATACTATTATACATACATAGCTAGTATACATAGCTAGTACATACATAGCTAGCATACATCGCTAGCACATACATATTATACTTATTATACATACATAACTAGCATATACTACTCAAACCTCCTCCAAATGCTAACCAGACAAATATTAAATCTTTTCTCTGTATTTCTTTTAAAGCTATCTTTTGCTGGTTTTTGGTGGTGTCAACCTTTAAAGCTATCTCTAAACGGCTGAGATAAATATAGAGTAAGGTTTGGGCCAAACCAAAGCCAAAGTACTCTACAATCATTCCAAAAACTACGAGTTAAGTTTGAGCTCACAAACAAAGTAATGAACAATTTTACGCATGAATTTGGTTCAAGATATACAGTGCGAACTCAAAGGTTTTGGGGTCGAGTCAGAGAGTCCTCATGTTAAATCATTGGATTCACCCATTATTTCAACCATTCATTTGTAAGTTTTGATCAATTATTACAAAATGACTGATTCATTGCCATCACTCAACACTTTTGATTATCTCTTAGTTCACAACAATCCACTTGACTCTCAATCATCTGAAAACAATTTGAGGTAAAACTTATATTTATAAAATTTGATTTCATTTTTATTAATTTGGATTTTTGTTTGTTTGAATAAATAGTTAAATTAAGAAATCAGTGAAAATCAAATCAATAGTATCTCTAAATCGTAAATAAAGTCAAGAAAATGAAGGGATGGATGAATGGGTGAGTGATATAATGATAAATAGATGACTTATAATTTACAAAATGTTTATATAAGTATATAATATTTGGTGAGCTTTTAATAAGATATAATTACAGAAATTCTATTCCAAGTCAATGAAAACTAAGTTAAGTTAAACCTAAGCGTGAAAACTAATTAGAATAAAAGAATATAAGTGGCAGTCCTTCACAACTCTATATAAATAAGTTAATTAATTAATTTAAAAGTAGACCTAATTTGAAAAACTATGTAATCTATTGGTAATCTTCAACTTCTTAGCGATTCTCTGTTTGGGAGTCGCCAACCCTTTCTTTGGTCTCTTATTCACTTGAGTCACATTAAGTGAAGGCTTTGATGATGAAGACAATGGATTACTTAATGGAACACTTAGTGGACTGTTTATAAGAGTCGATGAAATGCATGGACTCTCCTCTTCGGTCTCCAGAATGGGATTCAATGAATTGAGTGCATCGCTAGTTATAGAAGCTTTCGGTTGTTTTTGTTTTTTTCTATTATAAGCCCTTTTCGGTTGTGACATGTTTTCCATTTTTGCGGCCGCGTTAGCAATGGAAGACTCGACAACATCTCTTTTTGCATTATCTCTTGTCGGTCGCGGAGGTTTTGGTGTTGATTTGACGGTACACTTGGCCTTTGGATTCCAGGGCTCATCTTTTGCTTTGGGCTTATTTTTCACCTCTTCGTCGTCGGGTGTTTCTAAATCCAAATAAATATAATCGTCATCTTCTGGTCTTCCCTTAACCATACTCTCGATCTCATCTTCGAGTTGTTTGTCATTCGTTTGTTTCTTTCGCTTCCTTTTTGTTGCCTTTTGTTTTTTGGGTGATTCAAAACTAATATCAGACTTAATGTCTTGATTTGAGGCAGACTTGAGTGATGGGAACTGTCCGTTACTATTACTCAATTCATTGGAGGCATCGATTGAAAAATCATAATTAGATGACAAGTCCTGTTCTAGTATTTTTTTAGCGCCAGAAATTGAAAGCTTTAGTTTAAGAGAACCTTTTGATTCGGATTCAGTCGAAGATGTTCTCAATCTCTTATTAGCGGCTTTTGCAGAGCTGTCCACCACTAGTGATCGTTCATCTATTTGTAGTTGACTTTCCTTATCGTTGTCATTATTTTTTGATCGTTTTTGAGGCGATTTTTTATCTGAAGACTTGGCAGTGGTTTGAACTAAAGTTGAGCCAACACTCTCTTCAAGATTGAAGCTTTTGTAAGATTTTCCTCTTTTCTTGACTAATGGATGTCCTTCTGATTTACGAATCGCTTTTTTGAGCGTCTGATTGAGATCTTTAATTAATTTAATGCAATTGAAACCTCTTGGGGCTAAAGCACAGCTCTGGTAATCGTTTTGATTTTCTTTACTCTTTTTTAACCACAAACGCAATTGAGGTATAAGTGCTGTGACACCAGTCACTAAATGTTTGGGCGGATTTTGTTTCAAACTGTCCTGAAGTAGTTTAAGTACATTGGGAGCCGCGTACCAGTGGGTCAGCTCAAAGAATGGGAACTGAAACTTGTCCGGAGTTTTGATTCTTGTTTCCATTTCTCTGATCTGTAGCTGTAATTGAATGCTAAGACTGTGCAAGAAATTTCCGCCGAATACTATTGAGTCTTGAGGTGTCAGCACAGCGTGTATCCAACCCGTCGGTATGAATAGAGTCTGACCGGCAGTTAAACTAAGTTGAAAGCATTGGTCAACACATGTCGCGAAGAATTTCTCACTCGAGTTGTGAGAAGCCATCCATTTCTCGTATTGCTCTAAATTATCTTTTGTCGGTTTTATTATATAAAATACTTTCTCTCCTCTTAACACGTGATACCAAACAGAAGTTCCGCCGAAATCAATGTGAAAATCAGTGAAAGAGTTTTGCATTGAAATGAGACAATATTTGGAAACTGCGGGCCTCTGTTCTACTTGAGGCCAATAGCTCTCAACCCATGAAAGCTTATTTACAATACTCGGCGCCCGAACTGCACACGACAGTGAACTGTTCGACACCTCAAGACTTATACAATTATAGACATTCTTCCGTTCACTCGATTCAGTCTTGAAATGTTTGACAAAGTCTTTAGTTTTCATTTTGATATTGAGCTGTCGTTTGACGTCAATCACATCTAAGTTATAATCGGGTGAATAATAATTGAGAATTGAGTCGAAACCAAAGGAGTCATGGTTTGGGACCAATAGTTCCAAACCTTCTTTCGATTCGACTAAAACCGGAATATCGAAACCATTCAATAGAAGTTCTTTGAAAGTGATTTGTTGTCCTCTCATTTGCTTAATAACAGATTCATTAGATTTGGCGTCAATGAAGGTTTGAGACTTAAGATCATCGATGAATTGTTTGGTTCCCGATTGAGTTGGTTTATGGGTTGCATTCAATTCAGTTCTGTTATGTCTATGAATATTAGTCTCTGGTTTATATACAATCGATTCTCCCATAAATGCCACACATTTTCCACAGTAAAACTTCTCGATTTCTTCTGCAATCAGTTCTTCTATTTGAACACATAATCCATGAAACCATTCCTTACAATAATCGCATTGAATTGAGAACTGATTTGTAGTGAATCCTTCACCACAACTGCACTCATATGTCATCTGTCTTTCTATTCTCTGCGAATCATTCAATGTATTATTTCCTCCCATTTCTCAACATCAATATATTTTCGGTTAATAATTAGATTGAGTAATAATAACAAAAACAGTATTATATAAATTGAGACTTCAATTCAAATGAAGTAAAACTCAACAAAAATGGGCGAAACGTTTATTATTAGTGAATAGGCTTTATGTGAGCTTTTATGCAATGGCTTCCATTCATTGGTATATATTCTGTGATGTCATACAAACCCACTTCTCTTTTCGTCTCTCACTTTAGATGTCGCCAAACGTTCAAATATTTCCTTTAAACACCTTTTGGTATCACTTTTGGCTGACTTTCAAACTTTTTCAAACTTTTTCTAACATTCATTTAGATTTGAATTTCGATTAATTAAATTCATTAAGAGATTCAATTAATTTAATTAAAGACATTTTTTGCCAATTAATTCATTTGATTTGATTTGAAGGATATTTTCAACTAATTATTCAACTGATGACTAAATAGATTGAAATTTTGTTTTTAATCAAAAGCTGAACTGAATTGAGTTTTGATCAGTATTTGATTGGATTGAGATTTAAAAGAAGGATATGAAAGAAGTTATGATAAAAACTAAATCCAAGACATGTTTAGTGCTGAGAAACTTATAGCTTGTGAGCCCTTATACACAGTTATTGAGATTATGGATTGAATGAAACTTTAGTGTAAAATAGATTTGCTGTAAATGAAAAATTGTCCACAATTGTAGTTCTGATTCTAAATTTGAATTATAAAATTGTGAAACATATACGAGATGTACTGTATCTGATATATTAAAAGCTAAACTTCAATAAGTGTATAACAGATACTGGTATTTCATTAGAAGATTTAGAACACTTCCTGAATATAGCATTCGTCACAGTATTAATTATAAAAATATTACTTTAATTGACACATTGACAGGTTGTTCGCAACTGTTTTTTATTCAATTAGTTAATAGTTTTATGTTTAGTCCAATTTTCAATTCACATTTAATACATTAATATATAGCTAAATACTCTTTTTTACTTTTATATAAGCGTTTCTTGTATTTCTTACTAATATATTGTTAGCTTAAGTGTCGTTCATCGAAGTTCTTATAAGTCATTCAATTTCAAACTCAATTAACATTATCTTCAATTCATGTAAATTCAATGCTATCTGTTCTCTGTTGAATTTTTTTATGTTTTTGTCAATCAAATTTTGAGATTTTTATTAACTTATTTGTCAAATGTAGAGCTGGAGCCAAACTAAGATGATTACCAATTTGGAAAGGATGCGCGAGGACCATATATTCATGAATTTCGCATTTATATAATGATGATATTTTGGTTCGACTGTTAAGTAGTGGATGGAAATCATGAAATAACAAGCATTGCTTCCGCAGCAAAGAATGCTGAGAATCAATGTTTGAAAATTAGTAAAGATCAGAGTCATAGTTGATATATAACTGTTAACAACTTAATCAAAGTAATGCTTAAAAGGACTTTTCCCATGAGTGCTGAACTTTTTATTCAATCAATCACTGTTTGGGTGGAAGAGAAAAATCACTTGAAAAAAAGTGATATACTCTGGAGTTTCCCATCTTTTGGCATTACTATCATATTTCACTAGAACCTAAATCATTCATAAAGTTTTCATCATTGATAGCAAGTCTCAAGTTATTCAAAATCGAAACACATCCTGTTTAGTTTACTTTTAGAATCAACATTCACTGCAATTTTATCAGTTTGGAAACTCACTGATAAGATTTATTTAAGTAAATGATGGCATTAATATGTGATTAAATTGATGAATATTTTTCATTTTTCAAAAAGCTAAATATTAATAACTTCTGATAAATTTTTCTCATTATAAATTAGTGTACAGTACGTGCAATAGAGCATGTTTTTTGTTAGATAACTGCCGTTCATTTCAATTCTACAGAGAATATCATATCGAACTTATTTATTTTACTATATTTTTTCAAATGAAAATATCAATTTCTCAATGGCATAAATTTCACGCAAAGAAATCAATCTATTTCGAAATATATTTGTTTTTCTCAATTTCTCATTTCAAATATAACTCTTGAGATAAACACATCATTTCTATTATAATTATATCTGAAATGATGAAAAAGTCGAAACAATGGGTCCTACAACTGAATCCTAAGAAAATTCACGAGTGATGAGTCTTATTAGAAATTGTGATATTTATCTTTTGACTTTTGAACTAATGCTGAACCTGTGATAATAAGTTAGTATTTTACCAAAAGACAAAATATCGCTATTTAACAAAACTAACTAATAGTATGTGTAATTTCCATCAGAACCTATGAATAAACAATATTTGAGTTAATGTAATTGAATCTTTGAGAGAGATATGACCTGCTTGTCAACAGTATGAATGTCACTGTATTTCATAAAGTATGCCAATGTGTTATACTGGTGCCAAAGTAAACTTTCATGTTATGAGTTAGTCCATCACAACGTGAATTTTCAAATAACATCAAGTATTAGACTATCGATTCATCATTCGCTCTGAGATGTTATTAAAAAAAAAATTTCTCAGTTTAAGTTCCGTCCAGAGCTGCATGTGATAAATTTGGTGTTTTCACACATTTGTCTATTTGCTATCTGTCTCTTTTTAGAAAAAATTATCGTTATTTACTTAACTTAAATTAGTTCATGCTTTTTAAATTAAGTTTTGCCTGCATTTACTAATCTTTTAAAAATTAAACAATTTTTGATAGCACTTAATTGTTTTTATTTCAGAAGAGCATATGTTTGGATTATTAGCTTATGTATAAACTTATACAAAGCTTATGCCTTAACTTATTAACCTCTCGGAAGTATAAAAAAGGAATATATGTGAATGCGATGCAAACAAGTGCCGCCGACAGCACCTCCCAAGTTGAAACAGTTAGTGTTTGTATACTCAAGATTCAGTGTTAATTTACGATTCATTTGCTATTAGTGTGTTTCCATCTGCTCATAAAAGGATCCGAACTTAGATTTGTTACTCAATTGAATTTTATTGAAAATTTATTCAAAAATTGGACGATTTTGGATGCATTGGTGAACAAAACTGGTTTTCACAGTGGTTTGCCAGATGAATATGAAATCTGAGATCATTGTGAAAGCTGTTTTTGTTGCCTTTTGCTTATTTCAACAAATAAAAACATCACAATTAATAACTCATGTCTAAATTACAATATAGGAATAATTAACTCTTTTCTTATTAAACCATATTTTTGCTCAGTTTTCAGTTCTACTACGTTTATATTACCCGTCAAATATTACCCGCATTTTTCTCAATAACTTTTTTATCGTTAAGAAATAAACTCAAACTAATAGTCTGAAGTAATCACTACAAATTCACAGTAAATATATGAAAATATTTCAAAGATTACTATTAGAAATAAGTCCTTGAATGAGAGATATGAAGAGTAGCAAAACCAAAAAATCGGCAATACATAAAACTGCTACGCGTCAAACAATAAACGACAAGTCAGTGATTTTTTTCTCAAAATCATACCAAAGTCGTTCCATAGTCTTCATACTTAACAGACTTAGCTATCTGTGTGTTTCTTATTCCCTGAGCGAACAAAATTCTCAAAGAAGTTATGTTTTTCAAAGGCAAAAAGAGCTCAAAAAACATCGTTTGCTATTCAAACCTAGTTTCAAAAAACCACTTAAAAAAGATAATCGGGAATAAGATGAAGATTTGGGAGATGTATATATCATTAGATGGAGATTGATTTGAGAATATGTAAAAATCTCATTCAATTTGATCCATAAATAAAAAATTTATTTAGAAAAAGGCGGGTTATATCTGACTAACGTAGTATGTTGTTATTTTTTCAAACCATTTCAATAATTTCAAGTTTCAGTAAAATTCTAAAATTAAATATTCATGTTTTTAATTCTAAAAATTAACCCCAATTTCATTGATGAAAGTTTTTAGCAGCTATTCAATGAAAAGATACTTCAAATACTATGCAAATATGCTAAGTCTGTGATATTTGATGAAAGAGTGAGTGAACAAATATTTTAATATCTTGTTATATATAAATGATGCATATATACATGGTTATATACAGTGATGTGTACAGTGCTAAATAAGATTTTCATATAAAAAACGTTACTTGATAACTTATATATACTGTATTGCCAGATATTCAAATCTTAAAATTATTTGTTGATCCATATCATCGAGCATATCATGCATGCATTGGATAAAGTTTGAAAACAATCAACCTTTCAATTTTAAAGGTATTATTTTTAGAGCTAAAAAATTATTTGTTGAAAATAAATGTATATCATAAAATGATTAAATGAAAAAAAATGTTAACTTGTCCACAAAAATACAATCTTCATATAAAAGTTGTTTTGATTTTAGTTTTTTAGCTTTTGCTTTATAGAATTTTTTAAAAATATGTTTGTGTTTCCTCAATATACAGTAAAAATGACTTTCCGGTGGGAAGATCTTACCAGCCCTCAACTCGAGAGAGGCTCAAATGACTTTCAACTTTGAACTAATATAATTCCCATTCAAAACTTGATTTTTAAAAAATTAACTTAATTCATATTTTATTCAAACTAAAATTAATATTGCAACTGAA
The DNA here is from genome assembly GCA_034696325.1 of Camisiidae sp. Taxonomy (NCBI): domain Eukaryota; kingdom Metazoa; phylum Arthropoda; class Arachnida; order Sarcoptiformes; family Camisiidae; species Camisiidae sp. Next base: position 15,373 of record JAQFZT010000206.1, on the reverse strand, counting down.
GTAGTGATTTCGCATAAGCTTCAACTTGTTCTTGATTGATAAGGCTAAATTGAGCTTGAAACTTAAGGACCTAGCTTGGATCTAGGACCCCCGAATTTGAGTTTCGAGCTTACAGGGTATAGTAAAAAATGACACTTTTGCCTTGTTAAAGTATGAGCTTATCTGGAATCCTTCGAACTTTAGCCCAGCTCAAATTTAGCTTATGCTCTTCCCTAATCTTAAGGCGCACACACATCTACGTTGAATATTTTTTGCATTATTTCTCGCTTCGAGAATAAATGTCGTGCGTTTGAAAATGTAATGAAAGTTTTTAAGAGTCCTGTAGACTATTAGTTTCTTTGTCCACTCTTTCTATACAAGTCCATGCTTTTCATGAAAGCGTAAAAGCAAAACCAAAATCTTCTAATAGTTTATTTTTCAAAATTATTTGTTTGATCAAAACCTTGAACATTGTTGAATTAATAAATGCCTTATCCAATTACGATAATATACTTACGTATTTTATTTAAGATAAGCTCTTATCATATTTTGCTACAACATTTTCATTATCATTTTGTTGTTATAAACGTAATGCAGTTTTAGTATGTTTTTGAATTTTCTTTTCGGTATCTGTTAAAGGAATTCAATGTTTAAAATATTGAGGCATCGATTAAAGGAATGTTAGTTTAACAGAATGATAAACACCTAAATAGATTACTCACTAACACCTAAATTTTAGTTCTTTTAATTAAATATATTTTATTGCTCTCAAAGTTAGTTATATTATTCATGTGATGGTAAGAGAAAATCAAACTGTTTTCGATAGTTTGAGTTTCTATTTGAAAATACAATTATTTTCACATTAATGGGAAATTTTTAAAATATACAAAGTTTTCTCAAAGTACAGTACAATGCTGTGAAACACCAATTAAATGCTTCACTAGAGACAATCACTTCGAGAAATAGATGATTTCTCCAATTTAAAGAATTTATTTATAAAACTTTATCTATAGATAATTTGCTAGAAAATAGAGACGGGAATCATAAAGAATACAAAAGTTGAGAGTTTAATTCGAAAAGTTTTTCTTTGGCATTGGATTTAAAATGAATTTTGTTATAAATATTGTTTTCATCATTCTTTTGAAAGAGAGGCCATTGTTTATAGGAATAATGAAAATAATAATAATGGTTTCAACTGTAAGGCCACTGTAAAAAGCTTGTGCCATAAGATGCGTGATTTGCTAATGCATAGCTTGAATATGAGGGATACAGTTGATTGACACCAACGCAGTGGTCATATGAGGACATTTGTTGATGTTCTCCATTACGATTATATAAACTTTGATGACTTTCGTAATTTTCTGGGAAAGATTCGTTTTGTTTGGCATTTGTTTTCGAACTGTTTTGATGTGATGTAAAGAATTTTGTAGACCAGGCATACATTGCATTGACAGGAGAGTTGCCATTCGCTGCTTCAGCAGTACTGGAATATTGTGAACACGAGGCGCTTGAGTTTACAAGTGGCAGATATTGGTCCAGTTCGGTCTCATCGATATTTGCGATTACATCTGTTGTCAGATTTCCAACATCGACATGACTGAAATCTATAGATGTTTGTGTAGTTGAAGATGTGGACCCATTTGGCTGTTGTTGTTCGCAATTATTGCCAGCTATCAGAACAGATAAGCAGTCAAAGAATTTGTCGCTTATACATAAAATCTTAGCGGAAACAACAATTTATTATGGGATGAGTACCTATTTTTGACTCTGAAATCTCTTTCTTGCGATGTGAAGAACTCATTTCATTTGAAGGGGTATGCGGTGGAGTCAAAGTCAGTGCTCCACTTTGTGTGTTAGCTATCGTTGCATGAGCTTTACGTGAACTTATTTGACACTTCGATCCAGACTTATTTCCAGTCGTTTGTTCTTTTTTAATAGCTTTACTAATTCAAAACAAAATTAATTATTACTAAATCATACATTGCGTTAACAGGTTTATCCGGAGCTTACTTTGTTACCGAAGTAGTATTCGTATTCGTATTCGTTTGTTTTAACATTCCTTTCAATTTGCCTTTTGTTAACTCCATTTCTGAATTACTACTTTTATTGCTTTTTCTTCTTCGGGGTTGATATCTATAATTTGTTATTCCAATTGTTGAATTCAAGTCACAAATCAACGCAAACATTATAATTTCTTACTTATAATCGGGATGATCTCGTTTGTGAATCAATCTCAACCTCTCCGCCTCCTCTATGAAAGGCTTCTTCTCTTCATCTCGCAATACTCTGAGGAAATAGTTATAATATTCTATAAAATATTCATTTCAGAGGTTCTTATGTTTAAATTGAATTTTTTTTTACAAAATTTGGATTAGAAATTATTTATTCAACTTTCTATCGATTCGTTTCAATCACACTATATATAAAGTTAGTTATGAATACAAAGTTTAGGTATAGCTAATGATCTCATTTTGATGGTTCCGAGAGTTTCAGAAGCACTAATTCTCTGGAAAATTTGCTGTCTCCCGAAATTCTACATGAAGCTTTATTTTTGCAATTTTTGGATTATCGTTACATTAAAAAGTGAAATAATTTACCAATATTTGACATATCAGTATCTGAAAATATGTTTATCGTCAGAAAATTATTGATTATCCAGTTTTCGATAGCAAACAAAATCAAGACCTCAAGTGAAAAACGAAAAATCAATTTCACTAATCAGGGCCGTCACCAGAGTTGGCTTGATTTGTGTAAAGCCCGACAGCAATAATCAGTTTATAGTGTATAATAATTATTTTAATGTCTCATATAAGTAAAGAAGGATTTATTACATATTATTTCTCTCACTTTATAGCAATAGCTCAAGCAATGATTCTTTACTAAAAATAAAATGCCTGGTTATGACACTGTCCATCATTTTAAGAGATCAGAATTTCAAGTACAAGACATTAAGTTTACTAAAATGTTTGTATTTGATAACTTGAGTAATAAGAGATTTGAGAAATTTTGTTTATTAAAATGTAGTTTTTTATGAATTTGAGGATTGTGTCAGTTATTGAACAGTTATTTTCTCGTCTCTTTACTCTTAGTGCTCATATCAAACTGATTAAAAATCAAAATCTGGGCTCAATGGTTATGGTTAGTGGTATTTTTCTAATCAAATCATAAACTTTTGATCGATCACTAATTGCAAGAAAAAATGGTGACATTATTTGAGCTTAAAATAATAAGTTTGAAAAAGTTTTCATTATAATTGCAAAGATTCAAATGTCTTATGAGCTGTGCTATGAGATACTGTTAATTTAAAGAAAGATTGCTTTTACACAATTGCAATGACCCCAACCTAATAGTTGCAATAGAAATGGACTGTACTCTCAAATGTCATCCTCGCTTGACATATACCCAACTTCATAAGACAAGCTGAGTGTCGGTAACATCAAAGGACAAGTTTCATCCTCAATAACATTTCTTACTAATGTTTTTACTTTAAAGTGTTGTTTTAGTTCTAATAGTAAGTTTCGAGACATGCTTTAAAAACTGTAAAACTATACTTTGATAGATTGTATATCTATTAAATTTTCCACATAAACCACAAAACTTATTGGCCACTAAAAAAATAACTGTAAAAATTCAATTTATGTTTCGTATGCTTTTATTTACTCTAAACTAAGAATTTATAGGTTTATGTATTAGTAAAGTTTATATGAATAAATTGAATTAATTTGAAATATAATAATATTTATGATGATCAACTTAGAGCTGGAACAATGTCCTCAGATTTAGAGTTCTACTTATCTCAATCTTAATCCTCAATTCAGATAATTTTAGGCAAACATTCCGGAAGTTAATCAAGTACTCGAGAGTAAGAGTAAGATTATTTTCTAATGATAACTTAAATTTATTTAAGCTTAAGCAATAATATCTGCTTCTATGAAGTGGACAGTGGGGCCTATGCTTCCTTTCGGTTGAGTCTCCGTTTTGAACAACAATTGCTTTCATAGTTTTAAATTTAGAAAATAGTAAAGTATAGAAATAGGTGTTAAAGATGTCAGAAGTGGTTTACCTCCATAGTTTTCCGAGAGTTTTGCTGAGCTCTGCATTATGAAGATGCGGATGTTGATCAGCAAGTTTTCTTCGTGCCGCCTGAGCCCAAACCATGAATGCATTCATAGGGCGCTTCACATGAATTTTTTGTTTAGTCGATGAGTTTGGTTTTGTAGTAGTGGTCACTAATGTCCAATCATATCCTTTAAGCACTCGTGACACTGCATCACAAATTGATAATTTAGAGTTCAATGATTTGTCATCATCTTTGCGAATGTCATTGTTTTCAGCACAAAGTTTTCGGTTTTCGGTTTCGGTTGACATAGTTTTTGGTTCGAGTATTATTAATACCTAATCAACTTTGAAAAGCTCATCTCAATGACTGATTCAACACTAGCTATTGCCAAAATGTGTGCGCACAATATTTCCATATGAAAAGATCGGTTCTTCCCTCATCTGGAGCTTGCATTGGTTTTAGTATGGATTCTCTCCTCCTCATTGGGCTTCAAATTGAGCCAACCCTATAAGTATGTCATCGCTATGTATTATGAAATTTCTTGTCATTTATTTTTGTGAATAAGTGATTTGTAATGTAAACAATTTGATTTAAATGATTAATCAAAAAAACGTTAAGCATTTGCTAAAATTTTCCCTTAAGTTTATATTAAACTTAAAAGTGTTACCCCATAAACGATTATCATTTGTATATAATTAGAATCGTATAAGTCTTATAATTTCCGCTGTGTCTGTTTCGGCATATCTAAGGAAAGATTATATCTATCTCAAGCTTCAAAATATTTTCTCCAATATATATATATAGTTTCTTGATTTGTGAGATCAAGTGATGTCGACGAAAAATTTTCTAAATTTCAGGCTCGAGTCGATGGTTAGATATGAATACAGTGTAGGTGTGAAAAATGCAACATCAAATGAATACCTTATAAAAAATGCTTTATTCTTTAGTTTAGTGGCGGGAAAGATCCTGAGAAAAAAGTCTTTAGTTGTGAAAACATTTCATACTAACAGATGCAAAGCGTGAAACACGTATGGCTTTTTAGCTTTTTTATTAACTTAACAACAACCATAACCTTCCTTACTCTCAACAAATACTATAATCAAAACGACACGCAGAAATAGCTCTCAGATTAAATCCAGGAATATTTTAGGAGGTTTTCAATTGTATCACAAACCGTAAAAAGCAATTGTCCAAATATACACCTCTTAACATGTAATTTTCCACTTTCTATGGGCTATAATTTAGAGAAAGATGCGGTGATGTGGTTAGCGATCTGAACTTGAACGTTACACTAACTTAAACTTGTATTGCAATCGCTTCCTCACACTAACCATTCCCATGAATATAAATAGTGGGGCTGCAGAAATCTTTTCAGATATTTGATATGCTATCACAACATAGATATGTAAAAGAAATTGCATTATTTGTCATATACTCAATGCAACTTTGAAGGTTCAGATTTGAAAACTTGAGAACATTTGCCAGTCAGTGAAGTATAGTTTGGATTCCTTGAAATTCTTGAAATGTATAATTGAAAAACAACCGCCATGTCATTTATTTATCAGTTTTGGCTCACTTACATAAAGCAAGTGCCGGAACACACCCTCACTCGTAACCTCACTATCAAATCTGTCTCGAAATCACTCTCTACTATCAGGACACAAACAATCGAAGAGCTTAAGGCAAAAAATTTCCCTATTATTAAAACTTAGGCTAAAATAAAATAACTGTTGAGCAAAACAAAAAAGTAGTGCTTCTGAATTTTGAGTTCATCAAGAAATTATTCAAACCACTCAAGTCTTGAACACTCAAACGATTGGCTTGACTTTTGTCGGTCAAACTTTCAGGCGGTCTTCGGTTCTTTGATATGTTAACGGGTCAACCATAATCCAAAGAAGCCGACATCCACGGACGAGTTGCCACATAAAAATGCCGACCCTTAACGCCTTCATCCTAATCATGTTTCTCCACCTCATAACACGCCACTATGCGCTTCAATTGCAGTTATGCACATATGCTTGACGTTCGTCACTAAGTTCTTAATGAAAAGTCATTATTCAGTTTACTTTCTTCAAGTTTTAAGTTCAGAATAAAAAATATTTTTCATTTTTTCGAGATATCAAGTAATAAGTTTATAGTTTTGTTCAAAATTTTTGATTCATTACTTTAATAATCTCTGACTTTACGTAAGAATTTATTTCATGAAACTCACTATAAATCAGTTTACAATAACTTATATACAGTACAGCAAATATTGAATTAAATCAATTTATTCTCACGACTAATAAAGATTTCATAAAAGTACAAAACTTTTCATAAAAGAGTTTCATTACCCTTAATGATAATATTAGAGAGATCTGTTTAATTCTAATTTTTTTTTGGAAAAATTTTACGAAAAATTAAATTTATTGATTAATACATTTATATTGAATTGTAGCTATAATTATGAATTACATTAATTAATTAATTAATGAGTTCTCATTATCATTAGTATTGTTGAGAAACAAATATTGTAACTATAATTCTATTAAATTAGACAAATTGATGAAATGCAATACAAGTTATATTAAAGTTGACTAAAATGCAAACTTCTGCTCTAAATATATGAATACTAAAATTATTTCATATTTAGTAGACTTATAACCAATTTTTTTGGAAACAAAATGTTAATACTATGTGCCTATGAATGGTCATAAATATATGAACATTGAATTTGTCATGATTTAAATTACAATATTTGATGAGAACTCGATTTGTGAGAAAACTTTTATAACATTTGAAAAGATAAGAGCTATCTTATAATTGATTTTCCTACTATTTAAATGACTAATTCATATTTGAATAGAAAATGAATCAAATGTTTCAAGTTATTTTGTTTACAATATATTTGACTCATTCAGTGAAATTTTTTATGTTTATCTCAACTCTTAGGAATTGAGATAATTGTAGAGTTTTAAACCACAAATTATGAATCAGTTTTCATATCAAATTAAGGCATACAGTGGTCCAAATATCTGGAACCAATGGAGTCAAATTATTTTTTGCTTGAGAAGATTTCATTGTATAAAGACGAGAGATTAGAAATGACCACACTAACTGACCAGCTCAATTAGCGATTCTTTGTGTTAATTCAATCATTATGTGGTCCCAGAAGGGCCAAAAGTTGAGAAACAGCGTTGAAACTAATTTATTTGGTGCTCTGTATGAACACCTTTCACAACTAAACAGAAGTCAAAACATGAGATCTACACAAATTGAACATTCTGAAGCATCTCAGGAGTGATCGTTGTATACGTTGTCAAACCAAGAACTGGTCATTTCTACCTTTTCATTTTTAGACAATTAAATCTTATTATATCTGTAGCAGCAAAAAATTATTTTACTCAATTGGTTCCTTACTGTATTTGTACCTTTACTGTACCCTATTTGTGAACATTTCTTTTCAAAAAAAATTTCCCAAATATTATAAAAATTTAGATGAACAAACAATTATTGAGCTCGAATGAGTTCATCAATTCAGCTAAGCTTCAGACCATTGATTCAAATTGAGTTTCTTTTTTCAGTACAAGAACTTTAGTCTTCAAAATAAACAAATTAAAGTTAGAGCTCTAACCGGAGCCTTGTAATGATTATGCGATGCTTGCTATCTTTTAGCAATATAACATTACTAATAATAATATTGTACTACTAATACTAATTTCTATTTCTTAATGGTAATTAAGTATTTTATGGTCTGCTTCTAGTTCTTCATAGTCTTTTAAGGAAATAAAAATTCAAGTTCTCCTCTACATCATTGAGAGCCTGGTATTGAACAAGACTTAAGTTGCTATCGAGAACTTTTCTGTTAATAATTATAATAATAATGCAGAAAAATCTGAACTGAATAAACAATGTGCTTAATTGGTGAGCATGATTGGCAACAATACTGCAGTTCATTTGAACCCCAAATCGTTTATGAGAAATTATATTTAAAGGTTTCTCATCAATTTCTAATAATTATTGTTTCAATTATTGAGAGATGAGAAGAAATAAATCTTTCACAAGTAAATAATTGCTATCCTAAGCGCTTACATTTAGATTGAGTCAAATGAGTTGTACAGATTATGCTTTAAAATATATTATTTGAGAAAGTGATTTACACAATTGTACGGAAAGTTGTATAATAAAGCCCAAACCAGAGACAATTACACAAATGAAAAATTGAAGCTTTTCAATAATAATGCTTATTTAATTTGAGAAAGTGGTAGCTTTATTATTAATGTGAGCTCATGCTTAAACTAATTCTAATATGCAAAATAAACAAAAGTTTACAAATGCTATATCATTTGGCTATATATCTGGAATAACTTCATTTGACAAAAAAATTTCAAATTCGTTCTCAGCGGCCAAAAATACACACATAGACAAATCTGAGTCTGCACCATGAAATAGACTTTATTCATTTGTATTTCAACTTGAATTGATCAGCAAAATCAGAATCAAACTTTTTCCCATGAAAATGATTTCCTCAAATTCCGTGTAATCATAACGAATATGAAGATTAGCTGCAAGAGAAACAAATTCATGGTTTATGATTAATTACTCAGATAAGCAAAAGTATTTTTAAACTATATTTTTATTTTCTTAGAATATGAAAGTGCATTCAATTCACTATTTGTTCGAAGATATTTTCAAATTCATTTTGATAAATCATTCTGTGAAGTATCATTGTAATGCATGAATTCATATGAAACCAAACTCAATAAACCTTAAGTTGCATGTATGCAAATTTCTTCGTTTCTTCAAATTTTCAAATTAATTACACAATATTAAAAACTACTCCAAATTTCATTACAATGAGTGGAAAAAAGTTGTGTTGATAAAATCAGAAATAATTAAACTTTTTTCGATTTATCTGAAAGTTTTTTGCAATATATTGAAAAATGTGTTCCACATAAGACATTCGCGATATTGGAAAGCAAAATCTGCTTGTAAATCATAAACTACAAACATGAGCTCTCTTTAAATGAAGTATAGCGTGAAAACGTTTTTTATCCGCTAATAAACATGTTTGACAGTGTTATATAAGTGTATGCAAGAGAAAATGTTGCATTTCTATCCGGATATAGCATAGCTTGGACTGAGCATCAAACATTCCATACAAGTACTGTTTGCACCGACCGTGTAATGATCGTCTACAAGTTTATAGCTTAGTATTAGAAAAAATGACCAAAAAGTGCGCGATTTAGTATAAAAACTTGACTTTCATCTGAGAATAATTTCGTGAGTATAAGAGTATGAATTATTACAGACTCAAATTGGACAAGAGAGCGATGCAATCATTTTAAGACTTGCCGAATGCCACCCAACGAAGTGCCGAATTAAAAGATAACTTCTTTGTAAGTCAGCGATACTTTGTAAGTAATAGCAATAATAATAGTTTACTAGTATTACGTGTGTTATATTTCAATAGCAAAAATGCGATGAAAGCTCTCATACAAAACAATCATTATTTTCAGTTTAACGCTTTCACTGTATTCGTGAGCATTCGCTAAGAGATAGCCTAAAGGACTCTTATATCAATGTAAATGTTGTTATTCTCTATACAAAGGAATCATAGTTTTGCGAATACATCAAAGCAATGTGTTGTTGAATTTTTTTAGCTGCTGTAGATTTGTAATGATTTTATAAGTGTGTCATAATTCAAAGCTGAGTATTGGGTGTTATATCAATTGTTTCAAATTACAAGCCTTATAACTATTAATTTGATTTTGGGATCACTTGAGTTGTAGTTTAAGATTGATTTCAATAATTGATTAGTGAACACAAGTCAACACAAGTCAACACAAATCAAAACTATAGGCCCAGATTTGATGATGACATTAATATATTAGTTCTATATTAAGTGTCGCGTTGGAAAAAATGGATGATCTCCTTATATAAAGAATATACTGTTAGAGACACTCATTAGTAAAGGTTCAGCAAAAACTTTGCGTGTAATGACTATGAGTCTAAAATAGATCCGCCGGAATCAAAGAGAACATTTATGCGGCCAAATATCACACTCACAACTTTCGGAAGCCTTTCCTTAAGCTTTACTCTTATACCTCTTGATTTTGGTTGCATAGCAAAGATCTAAATAGTTGTGTTCGGTGTAAAATACAACACTCTTAGAGATGAGATGAGTGGTATTTTACTTGTTATGCAGTTTAAAGTTGCGAACTCAATAATAAGAACAAAGAATTTTCTTATCATAAGGAATACATATCCAGCATAACTTCACTTGTCAAGAATTAGTTATATGTCACTTAAATCTATTGCATATGTACTCTTAGATTTTTTCAAAATTAATTCTCTTATTCTTCTTTTTGCTTATGATTCCTGAGAGTTCATGATTACAGAGTCTTGTTTTTGTTAGAAATTTTCAACCATAACGTAAAAATTCTGAATCGTTCATCTCTAGGAACTCAGGTTTCATTGTAAATTTGGTTAACTTGAGATTCATTTTAAAGAATGCATTAACAAAAAATCACTTCTTTGTATTTGTTTCACGAAATTAGATTATGGACACAATTAATTATACAAAATTAATGATAGTAATGGGAAACATTAGAAGAAGTCGATTTCGAGTGTTTTCATAATATAATGAAAATATTTATGAGTAGATCCAGTGCTCAACAGTGCTGAACAGTGCCCAACGAGACCGATCTAAGATACGCATTGGAATTTTGAGGTATGAAGTTTTTCACAGCGATAAAAATTCAACGGATCTTTTGTTTGTCGATACAAAGGTAGTCTTGGATAGTGAAGTTGATGTGCGAACAGTAATTCGTAGTACTTAATCTCTCTTATTCGTGTGTTCGTGTGTCATACTTCAAGTTGTGAAATGCTTTTTTACGTATGAGTTTTCAGTCGCATAGATTCTAAGTGTAAGAAAAGCAAATTCTTTGCAAAAACGCTCAGACATATGACTTGATGGAAAGTCAAAATTTAAGAGTTACTCGCATTAAAAAGTAACAAAAATAGCTCAGCGCTATAGGATTTAAAAAAGTTTAGAATCTATAGAATATCTGTGCGCTATCCCAGCTCTCACTCAAAGTATATTTTGCATTACATATAGTCTCTTATTTTCTCATTGAAACAGTGCTACTGAAACTGTGTTGAAGTAAAATTTTAAGAAACAGACTTACAAGATTTGGTTTCATGATAGCACTGCATCCGCCCTATCATGAAGACTAACATCATGAGTATCACATCAGAAGGAACTTATTTGGCATAAGCAAAAGGTGCCTCATATGCGTTGTACTCTATGCTTTCTGAAATGCTATTGAATACAGAGCAACCCACGAGTATAACTTAGCTTACATGACACAAGTTATACAGTACTCGTAATGAACCAGCGGAGGAGAATATCTGGGGATGAAGAATATATTCAGACTTGAACAGAAGACCATTGTTCGTGACCAACCAAACATTTTAAAGAGATTTTCCAAACTTGAAACACAAACCAAAGCATATGTTCTGCATTCGACTTATCTATTGACCACATTTATATAAACAGATCAATAAAATAACTTGAGAGTCATATTAATAGAACTATTACATACTCTGAGTATATTTATAAATATCATACTATTAATTACTGTTTCATTTATTGAGATGATAATTTGAGATATAAAAGAGCGTCGTTAATGTTTTTTGGTTATCTATGACATATCTTTATCATGAAAGTCTCTTATAAGCTTGTGGTAACATAAGCCAAATAGTTTCATATCTATTTGCCATCACCAAACACATAATGGGCAACTTTTCACTCACTTGCATTGAAACTTAATTGAGAAAGACATCCTTTCAAATCAGACCAGTTATGGCGTCGTTGAAAAGATGGATTTTATGCGGTGATGGTATATCACTTGCTACCATTGTAAATGTACAGTCACTCATAGCTAGTGAATAGAGACTTTTATTTTCTAATTCAATAATCACGTTGTTAACTAAATATAAAGTAGTTCTTTGATTTGTAAACTCCCTGAATTAACTCTTAATTGCCTGTACAAACACTCCTTTAGATCTGCAAACAATAATAAAGATATCTTAATACTACTGACCTTATGTCAGATACTAATTCAAGTTTGACATTTCACTTTTTTATTCATTAATTATCTTTAAACCCTGTTATTTATTTTTAATCAAAATTCAATGCATTTCGTTATTAAACTTGTTTTAATGACAGGATTAATAGGATTTTACTGTATGTAAGTTTAGTGCTGTAGAAGTTTATAATAGAGTATTTAACTTAAGTTTATAACTTGAGTCTTAGCGGCTTTTACTTATCGTTTTACTTACACCTTTCGAAAATGTTTGTGGTAATAAATGTTGTATAATAACAAACATAGTAAGCGGGATGTATTGGACTCATCCTTATTCTATGCAAAATCTTTTGGCAAAAGGCGCCCAAACAGTAATAATAAACTATCGAAACCCCATTAGATTATGGAGAACTCATGCTGTAATCAAGATTTAACTACTTTTGTAAATTTCAAGTAGAGAAAAGACATCATAAAAGTGCTATTCATATATAATTTCATTCCAAAATCTAAGTTTGGGAACTATACCTATTGCAGCACAAGGAAGAGAGCTTAACATTGGTGTTCTCTCTGCTCAAGAGGCTGTACTTTTATTTGACTGCAAGTACTGTCTCGTTTTCACCGCTCCTCTACCTCTCACACACATCAAACCTTATGATTTCGAAGTCACTACTAAACAGTGCATCAAATCATTTTAGTCAGGCTTTCTTTTTTTAACTCAAGTCTCATTTTTTAATTCCAGATTATTTATCAATAAGAGATTAAGTTTTTATCACTATTCAAACTTCAATTATGAAAACATTGTGTATTTGATGTGAGTTTTCATTTAACATCGATATATATGTAAATTGAGTTTTATTTAAATTATTCAATTCAAAATACAATCAAATAAAATGAATGCTTCGAATGAATCGCGAAATACAGACTTTGGTAGTTCAGCATCTATTTTGGTGCCTAATTTAATATCAAACGACAGTAATTCAGACCAAAGTGGTCACAATTCTCGAACTCCGATATCTATTCAGTTGGCGGTCGCGAGCGGCTCAACAAACAAGAGCTCAGCCGCCATCGCAAATGAGATCTTTGAATCGAATCCTGCCATACAAGACGCTGTGTCTAAAGTGCTTCAGAACTATGACTGGTCACTAGTGGCCAGAACTAATCGCCAGACCACTAGCACCAAACAGAAAACTCACGTTAAAAGACCTATGAATGCGTTTATGGTGTGGGCTCAGGCGGCACGAAGGAAACTCGCAGAACAATACCCACATTTGCATAACGCAGAGTTGAGTAAAACTCTTGGAAAACTTTGGAGGTATGAACCGATTATTACTGTATTCAAACAAATTGTACCTCAAATTATTCAATATAAAGTTAGCTTATTTACAAACTATTGTTTATGTTAAAGATCAATGTATTTTAATAAACTTTTCAACAAATCGGTTGAAAGCAATTAAACAGACTCTTCACATAAGCAAATATCATGATTAGAAGATCCCACAGTTATTCTCATTGATTCCATCATTTGTTCAGTGATTCGAGTTGTTTCTTATGTTTTTATGTATTTTATATGCATTTAACTTAATTCATATAACATCTGAATTACATTTTCAAATTAATTTCTGTTATCAGAAAAGATTCTTTGAATTATTGGATTAAATTTTTTTATTAATTGTCTTAAAATCTAAAACATTTTTCTATCTTAAAAGGACTTGAGTGCTAAAACAGTAATCTCTACTATTATTGTTCATCACATATTATACAGAAATGAGAAGTTAGTTTTTTGTACTGTAAGAGGAGCTATAGTTTCACTTCAACTTAACAAAGCATGAATGCCGATCTCCAACATGGCATCTCGTCTCTCGTCTCTCGAGTCTTACTAGTCTTCAGTATCAGCTCAAAAAATATATGATCGTTAAATTCAGTGAAAATTATTTAAAATTCCTTTATTGTTTGTCTAAATTTAATGTTATCTCAGACAACAGTAACAATACTTATAAAGCGCGCGGTATCTTAATCTGACCAGAGCTTCAATTCAATGTGAACGTGATTTGCAATAATGGAGTTTAAAGTAAATTACTATACAATTTCAATCACTTCAATTGTCTCTATCTCTGGAACTACTTATTTTCCAAAAAGATGAAAAAGCTTTAATACTAGTCCAAAAATATGTCTATATCTAGATTTTCAACCAGACCCAAGTAGCCAAAGTGAATTAAAATGATATATTGCATGGACTAACCTTTGACTTGTATTTAATGAAGTCTCAAATATGAAAAAGAATAGCTTCAAATAATTGATTGAACGATCACTTCTTTAACTGCTCATTTTAAAGTAGTTTGGGCTCAAATTTAAACCTTTATAAGATACAAATTTAAAGCTTTAGTATTAAAATTCAATAAAAGCTAGTTTAAACTTACTTTTCAGACTAATTAAAAGTTAATATTTACTTATTTAATGTCAATCCGAGCGCTTTCAATTCTCTCCAGGAATTCAAACATATATAAGTTGCTGTACCAGTTATACTGTTGGTCATTACGCTCACATTGGTTACAAGTTAGGTTAGGTTAGGTTAAGTTTGATATTAATAAAAAAAGTATCAGTAGAGAACGTGATGACCAACAATATCTTGAAATGCTGCAGTCATAGAAAAACTTTTAACTTAATTTATGTAAAATTTTAATTTTAATGCCTAGTTTAGCCTCTATTTTCTCTTTGAATTACCACTTAAATGTTAGCCCACATAAAGATACTTTTAATGTGCAATTTCTCTATCGAAGAATTAATAATCTTTAATTTCGTAATCAAGTTTTCACTAAGGAAAAAGTTTATTGAACCACTTATTCAGTATAAAATTTTCTCACAGCTATGTGCTTAAGATGTACTCTTTTGCTTGATCTTATAACAAAAATAATGAATAGATACCATAAAAATGACTTTTATTTTATAAGAATTCACAGTGAAAATAAATTATTGAATTATAAGGAATCGACATTATACGGCACACAAATTTTAGGTACAACTAATTTATGGCATTATTATTATTATTATATCATTGCAATTATCGCTTACATTCAAATTAAGATATACTGAATGAGCACTACTTATACAGTGAGATCCAGTTGATGAGAACAAGTTGCCAACAACGGGTGTAAACTATATCCGAACCAAAATAAGAAATTCAAACTTCTTTATTAGTATTGAAGAATCGGTAAACTAATTGAATTGCACTTCGATATGAACTCAATCAATGAATTTTCAATATCAA
>JAQFZT010000205.1:0-33973 GCA_034696325.1 Camisiidae sp. | reverse complement strand
AAAAATGAATAGCCAGTGCTGCACCTCCTGATCATACTGATTACAAATATGTAATTGGTTCGAGTCTAAAGTGTCCATAGTGAGAATGCATAGAAGGACAGACAGACACACATATCTGCTCCTTATTATATAGATTATATAGATTATTATATAGATGAAAAGAATATTAAGATAATTATTTAATTTTTTAAATTAAGCTGTGATTAAGCATTAATATACCGCTTTGCCTCTCAATCTTATGAATGCATTTTTGGTGTGAATAGGGACGGAAAACATATATTTCACATATAATACATAGGTTTTGAAGTTTTATGTATGTTACTGTTCCTGAATTAGATAAATGCGAGCTGAAAGATATATACTTTGATGCATGACACCATTTTGCAGAAGTCAACTGTACTTAGAAATAACTGATAATACAATGATTAATTTTTTCAATCATTGGCTTTGATAGTTTCTTAAATTACTAATAACTATTTCAGGCATAAATGTGAATCATTTGTTTGTTATGAATTCGTTAATGAAAGCATGCGACTCAAACTCTCAATTTGACTTTTTTCATATCTTAATAGTTGATTGTTATTTAAGGTCTTTTCAAACTTTTTGCTTTGTCAATGAGTCTAATTTTACAGTACAGCATCTCTTATAGTATAGTATTTGTATTGCACAAAAGTATATATGTTAAAAATCTCGCTTTTATCTAATTCAGGAACAGTACATAATGCGTCATATTTTTAAATCATTTAATTATAACATTTTTCAAATTAAAGCCATATTTTTTTGTTAAATACTGGCTTAAAGTTATTCTAATTCTAAAATTTTAGTTTAAATGGAATATTTTAAAAAGAATACAAATCAAAATGTAGTAGTAATTGAGTGGAAGAGATGACCGTCACACTAACCGTCACATTAAATAACTTTGATATTTGAACGACTCAATACAAAAACTAAACCAAATTGGATGAATACTAGTTGTTTTGGTACTCTATTCTAAAACACAAATCTGTTATATATGTTATATTGTTATGTTATATTATATATATTAACAATATTATATCATTTATTTGGCTCAATATCACAGCTAATACACGAACTGTATAAACGAAAGGCTTAATATCGGAATAGCTTTTACCAATCTCTCAAAAGTGAGCTCATTATGTGCTAAATTTAGTAAATTTGATATTCATTACCAGCTAATAGATAAAGGAATTTAATCTTAAATAATACTGGCCTCAAATACTGGCCTCATATTCATAAGTTAGATATGTTTATAGAATTTTAATAAAATCTCATTTGTTTCTAAATTGCAATTTTAAAAGTAATATCAGATTTGATGAAATGTGCATTTTTTTTCACTTGCCCTTAAATATTTGTTACGGCAAAAATATTGTACTATAATAGCAGTGATGCAAAACGCTCGAGTGTTTGGCTTTCGGTGTTTGGAGCGCAAACATCTTACCTCTGAGCGAGAACTCCGATCGTCTTAATTAAGAATTATGTATGAAAAATTCAAACAATAAGCAGTTAATTTAACTTTACATACTGTACAATCATTACTAACTTATATTACATTAATTAAATGCATGTTTGAACAAAATGTATGAAAAATAGTTTTAGTTATAAGAGTCGAAAGATTATATTTTAAGGTTAAAAATTTCTAAATTGAAAGTTTAAAATAAATAGTGTTATCTCAAAAATAAACCTGGAGTTAAGTTGCGATTTTGAGACTTTATGTAACCGTTCGGTCACTTCCAACTCTCCCACATAACTGATGACTTAAGCTGTTTATTATCAAATAAGCGCAATGCGAATGAAATATCAAATTTACTTTATTTTTGACATGCTATAAATCCATGTCTCTACAGGTGAACGCCTACACACAACAGTCAAAAACTGGTTTTCAAAATATATTTTCCAAAAAGATATTTATAACTTGTGTCGATATATGCCAACAGTGCAAAAATTACTTGACGCAGACTTTTTCTTGACTAACTCTTGTCTAATCAGTGAATTAGTGTTGTGTTCTTAGAAAATTATAAACGCTTTCATTAGTTTTTATTATTACTAAACCACTCTTTTTTAACTTAGTGTAAACAGTTTACATCTACTTATTATTATGGGAAAGGCTTGGCTTATATTGATAATCATTCTTATAATCGTTGCTATTGTTGTGTATTATTTCATGAAAAAGCGAAATAAGGCGAAGATTAATACAAATAACCCACAAATAAGTAGCGTTTGATCTCATATTTGGATTGAAAGGAAGGGACTCATTGAAATGGACACGTGAAGAAAATGAAGCATCATGATCAATTTATTCCAAACTAATGATATTTTTGGTTATTGTTATTCAAAGGATTGTTTGGTTAAGACATTGAATAAGGAGAATGAAGCCTAAAGTGTTTCGTATCACAGCTTAATATAACTAGTTCTGGTATTTCATAAATCATCTTAAATGATGTATAAATTCATTTGTAATCATTACTAATGTAGCTATTAATTGGTGACTCCTTATAAAAAAATAACTAAGTTATCTAACAGTTAACAAAAATCTAATTGTCATCATTGAAAATATTATTCTTAATTTATTAATTTAGTATCTCTTGAATCACTATTCACTCATAAAATAAACTTTTCTATTCCTCTATTTGTAAGTTTTTATTGAATTATTGAGAGGTTTTCTGGATGTAGTTTTAATTAGAAAATAATTTTGTATCGAATATAATTTTAGATTACTATAACGATTAATCTAAATCATTGTGTCTTTAATTGAATAAAATTATTTCTTTATTATGAAATTAGAATTGAAAACAAAGTTAGTCAGCAATGGTCCAAAAATTATTGCCTGAATATTGTATTTTATGTCCCGTCCACGGAATAATTCTAGAATCGAGTGGTTGAGCGTTCCATTGATCCCAAACTCTAATGCCATTAGTTTCACATTTCACAAAAATAGCTGTGTGTTGATGAAGATGTGACTCTTTATAGCTGCCGTTCGGTCCTAAAAATGTTGCGATTGCTGTCAATTTCGGAACCTTTGAGCAATTCTCTTTAACTGCAATGCCTTTTCTCCACTTAGAGGTCAGACCTATTTGCCGATTGTCAGGTTGTCGTAAACAGTTCTTCTGCACTAATGCAGCGCATTCTTTTCCTAAGCCATGCTCTTCTGTTGACAAATTTAAGTTAAATATGAAAAGTATACAAAAGAATCTGTTGAAGAGATGACTATTAATGGCACAGCTTTATTCTTGCAAAGTCCTGTCGATGTATTAAAAATGCTCTATTCTTAATATTTATCTTTATTGTCGTATTAGAAAAGTCCAATTTGAACCTCAGGTTTGATATGAGTTAAGTTACCATTATATAGAAAATTGAAAAAAATGAATAAAGAAGCTTATATTGTAAACTAACCCGCGTATTTGCTAGAAACCCAAGTACCCACATGTGCCGACGGATCTTCACAAGGAATGAAGCCGAAAGTCGAGCCAACTATTGTGAAAACAATTAATAGAACTAATTTTGACATGTTGTTCAAGAATGCAACTGAATATACTCATAATAAATTCAAAATTTTCCTCTCTTTTATTCATTTCCAAAAGATTAAAGTTCTTTTGCCGATTGGTTTATGTTTAAAATCTTATATCTATAATATTTGCGGTCTAGAGATATTCGTTTATGAAATGTTGATCCGTTTGATGTCATAAAACAAATATATCAATTCAACACTTTCTACAAATAGTTAGTGAGTTAATATCAAAGTAAAGAGTAATGAACTCGATTGCATTCAATGTCTTGCAATAAATACGAGAAAATAAACAAATTATTAAAGTCTATTGAATTATTTCAATACTAATCTCTTCTCTATTATCTGGAATCTCTTGTTGTAATAGTTGTACTGCAATTCAATTTCATTAATTTAACATTTCATGTAATTTCTATCAAATGTAACTTCTGGCAAAAATAAGGTTTAAGTTATGTGTAGAAAAATTACGCTTTATTTAAAGTCTCTGTATATTAAACAAAATTGTTTAATTTATTGAATGGTTTTTATTTCATTTCAATCTGCAATAGTATAAAAATTATTTCCCGTGTATTGGGGGAGTTTCCGGTCCATGGATTTATTCTGAAAGCTAGTGATGTTCCATTCCATTGGTCCCAAACTCTGATACCAGTTTCTTCACATTTAACAAAAACAGTTGATGAAGATTAGGTTCATCATAGATTCCATTTGGACCCAAGAAGGTTGCAATAGCTGTCAATGTCTGTATTGAATTGCAATTTTCTTTAATATGTATTCCTCTCTGCCATGAAGAAGTCAAACCAATCTGTTTATTGCAGGGTTGTCGATGACAATTGTTTTGACTAATGCAGCGCATTCTTGACAGATGCCATGCGCTTCTGTGAACATGCATTAATCTTAAATCAATTTTTTTACTTTTATCGAAATATAAATTCTAAAATAAAATTTCTAAATCGAAACTACTTGGGACGAAAAGAGTATCTCAGACTGTTATTTCGATTTAGAGTCAGCCCAACTATTGATGAGAATAATGTTAACACACCTAATTTAAGCATCACTGTATCATAAAAATTCTTAATAACTTATTTTTGTATTCTCTATTAGTTAGTATTAAACTTATAAAAGATCTGTTTTATAATTTAATTCTAGAAAATTAAACACTTTTTATCTAATCATATCTTAAAACAGAATAATGAGAAGCTAAACATATTTCTAAAATAATTGATTCATGTGATTATTTTTTGAAGTCTCGATTAGGAAAGGATTTTAAGATTATAGCTCATTAATTTAGTCGTATTTCAACTGTTTTTTATTGTTGATGAAGAGCTAAAGAACTAAAGTTTGAAAACAATTTATATTTAAAATGAAGAATACAAGTCATTTTCTCCATCAGTTAAGTTGGAGTTAATGAACCTCAAGACAATTGCATCACTGGTGGCACAATCAGACATTACTGCATGGATTTTTATTGTCTCATGTTTTTAATACTAACAGATCTAATGCTTTATTTAAGCTCAAAATTTATTTACAAAATTTTATAAATTCATGTAATTTAAACTAAAAATTAAGTTTTCAAAACAGAAAAAGAACTAAAGAATAAATGACATGATGCCAGACAAATATACTGTAGAGTGCACGATAAAAGATTATATTCTTGTATTTGAATATTGTTGAGAATACCACTAAAAATTCATAACATTCAGTGAAATAATGAAACATTCTTAGTATTATTTTTTAATCGAATAACTGCTAAAAATGATTGATTACTTCACTCATAACATGTTTCAAAATAAATTCTCTCTAAATTGTAGATAAAATTTTAGGCAATAGTCCAAAAGTTATTTGCTGTGTATTGAGGTGATGATCCGGTGGTCCAACGAATAACTCTTGATCCGATTGGTGTTCCATTCTCATACCAATTTCTTCACATTTAATAAAAATGGCTGTGTGTTGACGAAGATTAGGGTCATCAAAGATTTGATTGAGACCCAAAAAAGTTGTGATTGCTGTGAGAGGTGGTGTTCAATTGCAATTATCGTGAACATGAACTCCTTTCCGCCATATTTATGTCAAACCGATCATTCTATCTGCCGGCTGTCGATGACATGTGGACTGCACTAATACTATACAATACTGATTAATACTTAAATAATGTCCGACGTGAGAGGCAGGATCAGCACACGGGACAAATGTTTGCGCTAAATCTACAATAGACAATGCAATTACTGTAACTAAATCTGAGCGTAACATCTTTACTCCTTATCTATTTATTTTTATTTACCACAAGATATATTTTACATACTGTACATTTTGTAATCAATTGTTTCGAAGGCTGAGAAAATTCTCAAATTGGGCACATTTCGTGTCAATAAAAGTTAAGGCCATTGTTATGTATAAATTGTAATATTTTATCCTAAAAGCAAATTTTCAAGATTACAAAAGTAGTCAATAACAACTCAATAGTCATTTTTGAGTTTTGTGCAATATATTTATTGTTGATAAGATTTTATACTTTGATCAAAGAATTAATCTGCAATTGTTTACACAGATTTGAAATTATGCAAATCATATTCATATTTTATTAATGCTCTTTTGAAATTTAAAATAAATTTGCAAATTATTAGACAAAAATTATCATTTAAGTACAGTATCGTGAAAAAAGGTTTTGTAAGTTAAGGTCTCATATTTTTATATATTGGTTAACTATTTTCAAAAGGCATAACTTTATATATAAACTATACTAGCCGTTCCCGTTGCTTCGCTACTTATATTTGAATTAAAATCAACTTCTTTTCTTTATATGACTTTTAAAAAAGGTAAAAGAAAGAAAATTTAAATTAAAAAAGTTTTGGTCTCCAACTGGTATCGAACATAGAGATAGTGTATATGTATTACAAATGTATTACGTAATGCGCACGCATGAAGACGAACACACAGACGGATATGATTTTCTTAATAGTAAAGATTAAGACAAGCCTTTTGTTTTTAACCCAAATTTGACCA
Source organism: Camisiidae sp. (assembly GCA_034696325.1). Lineage (NCBI taxonomy): Eukaryota > Metazoa > Arthropoda > Arachnida > Sarcoptiformes > Camisiidae > Camisiidae sp. The sequence goes on along the minus strand of JAQFZT010000205.1, from coordinate 27,450 downwards.
ATAAACCTTTTTTCACTATACTGTACTAATAAGATATGATGAGAGTGCAGAATCTTTCAGAGTGCACTATTAAAATGCTAAAAATACTTCATATCAAGTTTAAGATTTTTTGATTATGTAACAACACAGTAGTAAAGCTTAATATCCATTAACGAAACAGAAGTGAATTTCATTGCAATCAATCAAAAAGATAATATCTCTGTTCATTAGATTTATATTTTTTGGCAAACTTTCATAAAAGAGATAATCCAAATCCCTATGGGAGGAATCCTACTCGTACACAGTCGAACCCCAGAAACAGTTGGGTGTAGGGAGATCAAGACACCCCACCATCAAGTGTGACACCCACATCGTTGACTTCAGTTCGTCAAGACGAGTTAATTGATACCATATTTTACCCGGTCTGACTACTTCTGGCCAACTGTCAACGGGCAGTCAGCCGGGATAGCTCAGTTGGCTTAGGCGCTCACTCTTAACTGAGTCAAGTTTGCACAGTTCACTTTGCGAGCCAGTGTTCAAGCTTTACATGTGCCAGAAAAGGGTTTCAACCTTTGAACTGTTCATTAAAATCTAGCTTAGACTAAAGCGGTTCAACTTTTTTTGATTTGCAGATTAGTCAGAGGTAGTCCAGTGTCTCACAGTTAATGTGATTCACACTATCCTAATCTGTGATAAACCGCTTAAATACCTATAAGTAATGAAGGTATATAAATGCATAATCACAACTCTCGACGGGTGTGACCAATCATCAAAAAATTCATTCTGATGAGCTCTCCTCATCATTCTAAGCATCACTGATTGGTCACTGTTCCACAGGCTCAGAGGCTCAGCTCGAGGCGAGTAGTATTTTTCAGGCTCAAGGCTTAGTTTTTTGTGAGACCCAGGTTCAGACAAGCTGAGCTTTTGAGCCTGAAAACTTCATATTGTTTTCATGTACTTCAATTAAAAGTTTTCTAAGTTTAAGTTTTCATTAATACTAATACGATAATGATATCGAAGTGAATAAGAACAGTTTATTATATTCAATACTATATCAATGAGTTTTGCTTAAAGTTGCATAAACTTTTTCATATCTTACTTAAAGTGTCAATAGAGGGATCTGTACCTTACACTGTAGAAGGAAACTAAAGTAATATATTTATAATATAGGTTTTGGTATTTTATGAACTATGAGTTTAATACAAGTTTTGTACAGATTTGTGTTCACAAAAAGGTTTAACAAATATTTTGATATAGTCTTAAGATGAAGGAAAACTCACGAATTAATACTAAACCAAACGAAAGCTTAATGTTTGTCCTTTTTATAAAGTGTGAAATGATTATTTTCTGCAAATTTTGTGTTTACAAATAGTCTGAGTTTTGAATAATAGATAGAAGTAATAGATTTTTGATTGAGTTGTCAGTGAATTCCATATGTGACAAACATTTCAACGCAAACAATTTTTAGGAGTAAATAAATCTAATAAATGTTCACCAAATCTAAAATCATTACTAAATAGTATTTTAAACAAAAATGATTCAAGTTTTCATAAATTATCAAATAATTTATGATTAATAAAAATAAGTTCAAAATATTTATAATCAGTTTATGATAAAGTGTTTAATAAATTATATTTTGAAAAATGTCTAAATAATGAGTGAATAAATGGAAAATTGATAAAAAAAAGTCTCTTTCGATCCTCACTTTTCGCACAATTTCTATTAAAATTGATGTAAAAATCAAATTTGATATAATTAATCAAATTGTGTTAATTATTGATACAATTTTGACCGCAATTGCAATAAGATTGTATTGAATGATATATTAGTTGATGGAGTGTTTGGGAAGCGCGAGATTTTTGCGTCATCACAACGGCTCAGTTCGTGGTGTGGCCTACAGTCCAACCGATCGGTATCTGTTCTGTTCGGGCGCTTATGACGGAAATGTTTGTTTATATCACGCACTCAGGAATGAACTCATTAAGAGCTTTCACGTCACGACTATGGGTTTGGCCAGAAATATAAATGCCGTCCGATTTACAAATGATGGACAACGGGTTTGTCTTTTTATTGATTCTAAATTACATTTAATTAGTTTTATTGCAATTTAGTTCATTCATTCACTTATTGTCTTATCTTAAGCCACTTTTTTCTACTTATTTCTTCAATTGTTCTTCAATTGGTTTTTGGTTTAAGTTTTGTTATGAAAATATGATGTCTTTCAATGGCTTCCCGTTTGTCACACCTTTGACTCAAGTCTTTTGTTTTTTTTTGTCAATTTTTCTTTATGTTTTTTACTATTAATGTAAAAGACATTCATTTATTGATTGCAAGATTTAATAGATTAATAATTTTTTCATACAATTGATTAGAATGGAAAACATGTAAAAACCACTTTTTCTAAAAAAGTGACCCATTTTTGAATGAAAGCTATGAATTCAATGGTTATAAAAGTCAATTTCAAAGTTCTTCAGGAAGAGCTCAATTTCTTAGAGTTTCCCATATTTTTAGATCAATTTTCTTGTTGTGTAGACTTTTTTCCCAAAATATGTGTCAGAATTAAGTGAGAACTTGAAATAATTGTAAGCTTTGAGATCCAAATGTGAATATGATATTTGACTCATTTATATGTCTCACTAATCACTATATTCTCTAAACTTAATCAATAGAAATAAATTATTTAAATTTTGACTAAAATTATGATTTATTCAAACAGATATTAGCGGCCACTACTGCTCGTCGTTTATCAGTACTCGATGTGGAAACTGGTCAGCAATTGATGTGTTATGACAATTGTGCCTTTAATGGTCGCGAAAGGGCCGCTCTGGCAACTGATCCCATTTGTCCGCATTTAGCCGTTTGTTCGTGTGTTAACGGCAAAGGACTCACATTATTTGATCTCCGAATGCCTCTGCCATTAGATTTTATATTCGATGTAATCATTCATTTTATTTTTATTAATTTTAAGACCAATTACATTATAAGTATATCTTTACTGTAGTTTTTGATTCTTTTATTAATCTATGAATTATCTATTTTTCAATAACAGTCTAAATGTTGACATTTTATTTTTTTTTGCATTCTTTTATTGGTTTGTACTGAAAGCATTTATTGATTTACAATCAATATGAGTAGTCATCAAATTTTTTAAAACAACTTCAAAATATTTAATTTATTACATAATAGTTTTGGTGAATAATATTTAAACAATTTGAATGATATTGTTAGTTAAACTTTTATATAAATGAATAATTAGTATTGAATTATTGATTTGTTCAGTTACATCCGGACGTAATACGTGATATAACATTCCTTCATAATAGTTGGCCATTCGTTAAATCACATCAAAGTGCACTTCTCTCACTTTCATGTCAAGGAATCGTTAAGGTATTCATTCATTTACTTATTCATAACAATCATATCATTCTATTTTCGTTGATTATATATTGAGACAACACAACCAAATATATGATAACATCAAGTTTTATCAATAAAATATAAATACTGTAATTCAAAATATTCTTAAGCCATTGCCATATCAACAAAAGCTCATCTTTCAAATGATATAATCGTTATTTATCCCGTATTACCGTTCATTCAATAGTCTTTCTCTTTAATATCAATATTATAAAAGTTGAATTTCTTATGGTTTTTAATTGAACTTTTTTTTCAAATGTTTCTAAAATATAAACTTTTGAATTAAATCTCTAGAAAATTGTAAGATTACATAATGTTTTTGATACTCTCAAACCTGATTTTAAACCATTGTTATATGAGTCTTCGCCTATGATTGCAATTTAATGAAACGTATAAATTAACTTTTTTCTACTAATGCTTTCTTAACTAAAATCAACTCTTTATTTGTTAGACATAAGTTTAGAGCCAAACAAGCCTTGAGTTTAATTTATTGTCTTATCATTAATTTGAAGAAAAAGTTGAAAAATAGAATTATATTTAAAGGCGACAACACTTGACGGTCGTTTTCTACACTGTTTCGAAGTGGGCCACGCGTCCAATACAGTGGCGCCCACTCCAGAAGAATATGGTTCTGCATTAGATGACGGCTTCTCTTCAGTGAGTTTCTAATTTAATACATATTTCATTCTCTTATTGATGTTTTTATAAAAATACGAATGGAGACAATTAGATAACTTACAGCTCAATAATGATGAGTAAAACAAAATCAATTCATATATCTGTTATCGGTATTAATATTTGATTATTTAATAATTTAATTTGAAAGGTAATGATGGTCGGGGGCGCTTCCATTTCTAGCTATATCCCAGACTCTGGTATACAAGAAAGACAACAGTCTTCTGATTTTGGTTCACAACAAATATGGAAATTACGTTATTCTAGTAATGGAAGTATTTTATACGCTGCCGGAGACGGAGGGGTTATTAGACGGTATCGAAGGTATCCTAATTATCATAAATGTTTGGGTGAATTGTTTAGGCATAAGGGAGACGTTCAAGATATGGATATTTCACCGTATGATGAATGTGAGTATCTTTAAAGTTGTCTCTATAAGCAAACATAACAAATCTTTATTTTGTTCAACATCGAAATCAATAGAATTAATATTTATTCCATTAAAATAATTGATTTCATTATTCATATCTCTATCGGTGTGCAGTTTTTAAATCTTAATTTTGTTTGTATTTAATTCAAAATTGTTGCCAAACTTTGATCTCTGGACTCATTATGATTAAACAAATTGATGCTGAGTTCAAAGTTCACAATTAGTGGTCAGTATTTTCGAGAAATGAGATTCTAGAGTCGAGAAATTTTTTTGAGTCTCAATTTCTTGAATTTTCAAAAATATTCAAAATTTAATTTTTTAGAGCATTAAGTCGTTCAATTCTGAATGTTTCGTTACATTTAAACCTGAAAAAATGACTTGCGATTTTTACTGTTCAATTATATTGTGTTTCCTAAGTTCCAGAATATCTTTCCGATAACATCTCGTGATACAGTTCTATCGGAAAGATATTCTGGAACTTAAGAAACACAATATAACTTGACTGTAATTAAAAATAAGAGTTTAATGACTAATTATGGTTTAATAATTTCATATTAAATTTTAATTCTATATTAAATTTCCAAAAATATTAGTTTTAGATAATAATTTTTGTGAAATATCATGTTAAAATTGATAGAAATCAATTTGAAGGCTCGAAGAGTCCCGAGGTTTGTTCGATCGAGACCCGAGACCGACCACTATTTACAATGCAATAATGCATTAGATAAGATTCTAAAAGTTATTTTGACCCAATAGGATAAGACATTTACAGTCGTTAAAATAACAGTACTTTGGTTTTTGATAATTTTCTGTACCTTAACTTCGCGTATTTTTGATGAAATTTTTTTGAGTGAAGTGTTGGCTGGAAGAAACTTTTGACTGAGAGGCGTTATCTGCTTACTCACTAATGGATACAGGTCATTTGCCCAGGAAACCAGATGATAGTTTTTAAATTGTGATGCAAATATCCAAAATACTAAAAAATGAATCGATACGTGCATTTTTGTTTGCCTGAAAACTGGCTGTATCAATATATCAATATATCAATATATCAATATATCAATATATCATATCTTGAAGAGCTTTCAAAAAGATTTCATTTGATACCAATTTGAAGATTTTCGGTGTAAGAATAACAATGTTATGGTTCAAATAAAGTTCTAATTTTTGAAGCTATCACTTCGAAGTTAAGAAGTTTTCAGCCAAACATAAAAACACGTATCCATTAATTTTTTTTATTATTTTCGATTCCCTGCATCAGAATTTGAAAGTTATTGTCTCGTTCTTCCTCGCAAATGACCTGATCCATTGGTAGGCCATGTAGGGATGCCGTCTGATGTGGTCTCTCAGCCAAAACGTTCTTCTCACTCAACACTTCACTCATAAAAATTTTCATCCAAAATAATCAAAGTTAAGATACAGAAAATCATCAAAAACCGAAGTACTCCGTTATTTTAATGACTGTACATCATTACATCTTTTCAAACTTCAATTAACATTAATTTTGTTCACTCAATAAGTCTTATAATTGAAAATATAATCGATTTAAGGGAGAGGTACACATCAACCTTTTCTCAAAGGTGATTAAAACTGTGCCCTTTTTTCTCTACATTTTGAAGTTCAAATTGAATAAATTTGTTGAGAATGAATGCAAACATTATTGAGTATTGAATTTTTGAGTTAATTTTTGAGATATAAGTAGTGAAAAACATTGACTAACATTACTAAACTCAATATCAAACTATGATTTGCATTGAATATATATTTTTGAAAATGATAAGCAAACCCATTTTGTATTTGAATTTATGCATTAAAAATGAATTTAATAAACATGACTTTTATTAAGATAATATCGATTAAAAGGACTATATTCTTAGAGACTTGGAAAATGATTTAAAATGATAGGACCCACTCTCTATTTTGTGAGATCCTTCGCTACCATTTGTAAACCTCTGCTTCAACTTGGAGTTCATACTGCTTTTGACAGATTAATAATTGATACTCAGTTTAACTCGAGTCAATCTGGAGTCAATTACAATAAATATAGAGATAATTTAAGTGAACATCAATACAGATGTTGCTAATTATAAACCTTAATAAAAGAAACCGATAAAAAGGTTAACTTTGAGTTGAAAAATTGATTACTCTTTCAATACCTTTATTTTAAAACTATTTAACTATCTTTAAGAAGTTTTCACATGGTTTGTGAGCAAAACATAATTTAACTTTATATCTGAATTGTTATTTGGAAACAAACTTCCGTTTGAAATTCAATGTCATTTATTATTAGTTATTAATTATTAATAATAAGTTATCGGTATTTATCATAGTTTTGGTGACGGCTTCCAAAGACAAAACAGTTGGTCTCATATGTTTGGGTGCACCCAATCATGGATGGACTCAATATTGCGAATTATCGTGACATCAATTCATATACTATTCAATTAAAATAAATTATAATGTATTGAAAAAAATTATACAAATATATCAACGAAATTTCACATCATTTTTGTTATGAACAAATTTAAAGTAATAATTGAAGAAAAAAACAATATATTTATTACATTATAATAAGTAAATTTATATCAAAACATATTATGATTATAATAATGTATTTTAATTTGTATATAATCTAAATATGTTTATGCATCACAAACACAAACACATCTCTTTAGAGTTCATAATTTTGTTCAAAATACTTGTCCTTTTGTTGAGCTTTTCATATATTAATCAAACATTATTTGCCATTCAGAAAGTTGTGAACATTAGATCTTTGACCTCAGTTCTTGTGACCTCAACTCATTCCCTTGAAAATGCCCTTCCATTAAATGTTAGTTAAATTTAGTTATAATTATATTTATCGGTTATTATAGTTATTATTTGATCAGAAAGTTTATTAATGCTGATCATGAAAAAGACAAATATTATTCTCATTTATATGATTTTAAAACTAAAATGTATTGTCAGCAGAAAAATGATCAGTTATTTATATGCAAAAACAAAAATATCAATAATTGTATTAAATAAGTAAAAATTCCATAAATATTAAATCAATAAAGAATTTATAATAAATTTCGTGACTTATTGTTTAATATAAGGATTCTATGATTTACAAACTATTGATTTGACCAAACGCTACAACTTGTATGAACTCTTAAATAACGTTATGTTGATTAGACTCCACTCACCCCAACTCAACAACTGTAAACATACATAATGTGTGAATAGGCAACAATTATGTATGAGTAGAATAGAATCAATTTTGAATCAATAAAGAAAACCAGTCAAATATATGTGTAAGTCTTTAGAATATGTCGTTTAATAAAGTCTAAATATTTGGAAAAGAGTAGTTCACTTTTAATAAGATTAGGGATAGACCTCCTAAAGTCACCTCTTATAAAGTGAAAACCAAATTTTTCGGGTCCTAATTGTGTGACTTTATAGAGTTATATCTGTATTTATATTGTCACATATTTTTATTCACAGAAGATTTCTAATTATGGGCTAAAATAAAGTTATTTAAAAAGTTGAAATGCATCCCATTCTACTGTACTGTCTATTGTAAGACTTATCATTTATTTCATCATTTACTGGATTATTAAATACTGAGTCTGTACAGGTAATTGTCTAATAAGATGCGAACCTTCATGGGTTAGAATTTTTATAGTAACGGGCAGAGTCAGTACTACATAGGGGGTCAAGTGGGCTTTGGCCCACTCACAAATTTCTGAAATCATATTTATGATATCTATTATACCATAAAATTTAAATTTAAACAAATTTTTTCTGCTTCAAAACAAATTAAAGCTTATTTCGAAATTTGAATTGTGATATTCTGAAAAGGCTGAGAATTGCCTGCGATTGTATTGAAAACATTTCAGAATATTTACTTGTATTTAGTCTTGATATAAAACAGTTGAAAAATTTTCGATTATCTACTTTTAAATATAATTTTAATGAGAAGACAGTATATATTCATTACATTAATTAAAACATACAATTTATTGTTTACTGAATTCTATAACAAGAAAAATCTATATCGTATTTATTATTCAAAATAAGTAAATATTTCCTCAAAATGTAATGTTTTATATTATAATAATATATAATTTTTATGTGAGTGTTTTTTAACTTTATATTTTGTGCGATGGGATCGTAAACTCAATTTTTGAGGCAATAAAAATTCTATACATAGTTAAATAAAGTTAAGATTGCATTGAATAATGTGTTCTATAACTTAAGATACTTTTATACTCTAACGCTTCATAGCTTTTGTCATAATATTTTCGTTCATATCCAAAAACCATACAAATAAAAATAGCTATTAAGCTCAACACAATATTGAATTGACAGATAATCACATCAATAAGGATTTATATTATGATTTGTCAACAAATAAAATACAAGTTACAGTATTTATAATATTGACTAAACTAAAATTAATATTAAAATCCTTATATTAAAATCAAAGCTATGTATAATATGATTCTATTTAAGAAATAACTAAATACTAAATGAAAAACTTAAACATTTATTTCTCTTGAACTTCTTCTCACATTTATTTGTTTGTTCTGACAATTTAGGCACAAATAGATCCATGACGCGAAACAGGAAGAGCTGAGACTATATTTCATAAGAAAACATTAATTATCATTTTAATAATTTATATAACGAAAGGATTCGAAAATGTGATTTATTTTTTATTCAAAATTCAAAATTAAAAACATATGTAAAGATTTTCCGCGAAAAAGTGATCGTTAGTGGTTGGTATCAGGTCTCGAGTCTAGGGAACCTCGAGCCTCGAAATTGATTTTGATGAATTTTAACATGGTATTTCAGAAAAATTATTAACTACAAATCCAACTTTTGAGGTTTAAATATAGAAATAAAAATTAGTTTGAAATTATGAAATCATAATCATTAGGAAGATCTTTTTCAAGTTTAAATGTAACCAAACATTTAGAATTCAACGATTTAATGCTATAAAAAAATAAGTTTTTAATGTTTTTGAAAATTCGAGAAATAGTCGAGACTCGGAGGGAAAATTTTTTGAGACTCGAGTACCTCATTTTTGGAAAATATCGACCACTAGCGATCGTAAAAATAAATGATTCTCAATTGAAGTTTAAGTATAATTCATTTAACTCTTCATATAATTTAAAGTGAAATACGCCCAACTTGTATATAGAACTCAACTTTACCCATAAGAAAACAATACATCGTGAATAAAGAAGGCGGTCATCTATAAGTTTGATTTATAGATTGTTTCTAATTAAGTTTTAGTCGTTCTGTAACAAATAGCTTTCCAATAGTTGATTCAACAGTTGAATAGCTAGTAAAGTCTATGGAAGAGCCCATAATTTTAAACAATTCATTTTTTCAAGTATTAAAATATTATTGTATAATTAGAAGTTCACACTTAGACCTGAAACATTGAATAACATAATACATCAAAAAGTTTGATTCGCAACTATCGTATACTGAAGAAGTCTAAAGATGTAAAATATTTTTAATGAAATCTGACTTTACAAACACTTAATACTGCTGAGGGCTAAAATACACTGAATCAATGTTTTTGAGTTCAATTTGAGTTTTGTTTTTGAGTCAAATTATTGAGCGCGATCTGCACTTTATATTATTGTGTTCTATAACAAACAATATACTGTATTTCAAAGATAGAACTCATCATTAAATTTCTTTCGTGTGAAAAAATTTGTCATTAAATAACACAAAAGAGATCAAAGAAACAAAGCATTATTGCATACGATCAATAAAGTTAACTATTCTCAAAGAATAACAAATAAGAAAAGTTACATCTGAAAAGAATATTGAAAAAGTTATGCATTTGAAAGAGAATTTGGTCAGAGATTATTCCTGTAGAAGTACAAAAAGTGTTTGGATTGTGAAAATGAAGATGTAGTTTGATTTATAATATTGAGCATGTAAAATCAAATCAAAGATAAGAAAATTAAATGCATAAAAATGCTAATAAAAAGTTCTTTAGTAATTTATATCATGTAATATACTTTTTTTGCTCAAAATTCCACTTCTTAAAAATCAATTCTTTTAAAATATTTTTAAAAAATTGTTCAGCACATTTTTGAGCCCAATCCGGACATTTAGAATCCTTATGATAAGGTATTGTGATTGATAGAAATGTGATACTAACAAAGTCCTAATCCTTGACAAAACAGAAGCAAATCATAAGCAAAAGCTTCGGGTGCGTCTTGTAATACATCTCCGCAATCGTCCAATTTAACTCTTGTAGTAATTTTCGGATCCATCGCTGCCTGCATTTGCTCGACATGACTTGCATGAGAACTGCGTGATCCTGAGGTCAACATAGTGTCCACTTTCATCTTGTCTTTTAACAAAGGAGTCAAATCTGTACGACTTTTAGCAGAACAAATAAACAAAATTTAAAGTTAATAAATCAATTACTACTCAATGTTTCAGTTTTTGTAATTTCTTACAATATTTTCAAAATACGAATCAGGTTTTTAGGAAAATAGCTTAAAATGACTGATAATTTGGAGTAACCAAAAAATAGATAAAACACTATGAAAGCGAGATATCAAATTTGATGGTGTTTTCAACATCAATTTATTTATCAGTTAGAAATCAATATTATGAATGATAAATAAAAATATAAAGTTTTATTGAATTTAGAGAAATACTTATTGAATTATTGGCCGCAAAAGTTTTTTATTGTTAAATTTTATAAGTTTTCTTACGCGAGATAAGATTCGACATAAAGTCTTAAATTTTTCGGATTCATACGACTGTGCAGTTTCTTGATGTAATCCTGTATAACTCTATCTCTGTCTTGATTGCTTACAGTTAGCTATAAATGAAACAATATGTTATAGGATTAGTTAATTAAATACATGAACTTCTAGTTAATGAAGAAAAGTTTGAATTATAAGTTTCAAACCTCTAAAGCCTTTCCATACAGTAAAAAATTGAAAGCATATCAATTGATGGCATAAATCAATATCATTCATGAATGTATGAACAGAATTGAAATGAAAACAAAAGTTAATTAATTCATGCAAAACAACTAAACTGAAGTAAAAGAAAACTTTTGTATAAATGATAATTTTTTTTACATTCAATGCATTTAATCATTTGATCTAATCATATAAGACATATATACCGTTCCAAACTTATGAAACACTAGATATTGTTCAGCTGTGGAATTCATACCCAATGTATTTAACTTCCAAGTCATCATCTGGTGATTAGTTTAGATTCAAATTAATTAAATTCAAACAAAAGATAAAAAGTTAATCATTTATTTGAATTTATTTTTTCAAATAAAAAAGCTGTGAACTAAATAAATGCTTAATTACTTTGTCGTGAAAGTATTGCATAACACTTTCAACACTACACGTGCAGTGAACTAATATATTTCCCAAAACACGGTCCGGAAATGACATCTAAACAATAGATTGTATTTATTTAGTATTAAAATTGATTTTTTCTTGAAATTAAATTTAATGAAATATAAATTTTTAAGCAGAAAATAATTTTGAACAACATTACCGCAAATCGAGCTATGATGTTTGCTCCCGCGCCCTCACCCAAAGTCACACAGTATTTAATGCTGGAATCATTAAAATTTTGAGTTAATCTAAGGTTTGACATAAAATTATATAACTCGATAAAAGTTTTATTAATTATAATTATAAATAATAAAATTCAATGAACAGTATAACCACTCTCTTGTTGACTTTAAACATTTTACTCGAAGATAATTGGCTTAATTTAATCATCGATATAAAAGTTTTTATAATAATATTATATAAGTTGGTGTAAAAGCACCGGTGGATTACTTTCAGTATGAATAGCTCATTAAATTGAGCGCAATTATATTTTCTTCAAAAGATAATATAAATTTCAAATGAAATTTGTTTAGCTGAGCATAAATTCAATAGCCAATACTCAATCAATAGAGTCAACAAGAGGTCAACGTTAGAAAAAATTAATATATGGTTATCAGATGAAATGTTTTGAAAATAAACAGTATTTTAAAATAGCTGATTGCTTTTTTAGTTGAAAATTCTAGCAGAATTAAGTTTGGATATTGAAGTTGAGCTGATATGATGTCGTAAGAGCTGTATCCAAAAATGTCTTGCCTTAAGTAAATCATTCATTGTGTCAAATATGATATATTAGATTAGTTGTTACTTAAGTGGTGTTCTTCCTGTTTGCGCAAAATTGACATATAAAAGACTAAAAGAGACTACTTATGTTGAACATATGAAAACATTATTTGCAAATAAGAGTATTTACATATGAATTTGATATTTTTTGAAGTACAAGTCTTGGCTTTACTAGAAATAATTTATCTTTGCTCAGACAGCATGAGTATTCCCAGAATTTATTTCTTTTATAAATAAAAATATTGATCAAATTTTCGCAATTCTCTTCTATTATTCTCTGCATATTTTAGTGCAATGGCTCACTTCAAATTTGATTAAATATCCCAATAGTAATTTCCAAAAATAAGTTATGGAAAGAATACAACGCATCTTGGAGATTGATTTGTCTAAATGATAATTTCTTTACTATACATTAATTCGTTCAATACATTATAAGCTTATATACAGTGCACGGCAGAAATAAGGATTTAAAAAAGTCGTGTTTCAATTTTGGAAAAGAGTGAGTTTGGGCTTTTGGATTGGGAGTGTTCACGATGCCCCACCTCAAGTGTGATCCATCGTTGAATTCAGTTCATTGAGCTGAATCGATTGATATCATAATTGTCTAGATTTGACAAGTATTTAACAGAAATATGGAATATCAAAAGTCGTGTTTTAAAGCCTTAAAAATGAATTTTTCAATTGTTTAATACATAAACTATGTCAAGTAAATCAAAATCAAGTAAAATCATATAAATTAATCACAATAATTTAAATTTACCCCAATTAATTTTAATTTGTTTCACTTTATTTTACTTGATTTTGATTTACTTGACATATTTAATGTATTAAACAATTGAAAAGTACATTTTTAATGCTTTAAAACACGACTTTTGATATTTTATATTTCTGTTAAATACCAGCCGAATCTATACAATTATGGTATCAATCGACTTAGCCCGATGAACTGAATCCAACGATGTATCACACTTGAGGTGGGGCATCGTGAACACTCTCATGCCCAAAAGCCAAAATTCACTCTTTTCCAAAATTGAAACACGACTTTTTTAATTTCTTATTTCTGCCGTACGCTGTATTATGAATAGTTATTTTAAATATTGCATCATATTGTACAGAATGTCAAGACCTTTTTCTGGTTAGTAGAGTTTGGATTAGAAAGGTTTAGTTCGTCTAGCAGAGCAAATACTTTCGGCTCCGGACTCTACTAACCAGAAATAGGTCTTGACATTCAGTTACAGATCTATCCATTTATATCAGTGATCGGCATAGCTCATATTTTTGAGCATGAAAGATCTAAAGAGCCTGAAAATTAAGGTTGGTATTTTACGCGTAATTTACGCTGAAAATTACGTAAATTTATAGATGGGACAACCTTACTCACAATAACTGAGAGCCTAAGTGTGAGCATGGAACTCCAGAGCCTGACCTTAAGGAATTTTCACTATACGAAAGCCTTATTTGAAATTTAATGAGTTAAATTTTCATTTTCATGAAGCAGTCTACTAAGAATTTAATTTACATGTAAGTCTATCTCTTAAGAAAAGTAGATAATTCTGAAATCAAAAGTACTATCGACGCCAGAATTATCCCCAATCTAAAGATATATACTTCCGTCTAATACACGTTTTATAATAGTCTACAAATAGGATTTGCTTTATAGGAAATTTATATATCGATGATCAAATTTCAAGTTATATAAGTACAGGAACATTTTTATATTCATGCTATGAATAACAGTTTGAATCCAAAAATTTTATAGAAAAATCGAATTTCACCTAGTATTCACAGCATGAATTTAAAATGTCCTGTACATAAAAGAAATAAATAGCATGCTTGAACTTCTATAGTCTTATCAATAGGGTCTATAGAAGTTCAAACATGGAATTTATTTCTTGTATGTACAGTACATTATATTAAACTTCAATTTAATAAAACATAATTTGTAAACTTAAAGTAAAACTAATTCAATTCATAAAAGGCTATAAAGAAATGAATGCAAGTAAAATAAAAATGAAAATAATACTGTATATTCAAACTTAAATTATCCAATGTTTCATATAAGTTACTGAAGGCTAAACATAATTAATAGTTATGATAAGAATGAGAAGATAATAAGAATAAAAGAAAAGTAATTTAAACAACTTTTTCTCATACTATAAGAAATACTCAACGAACTAACTCAATGTGATAACTCAAATAAGCAAATGAAAAAAGTAGTTTTATTACTTGATCAAAAACTGAAGTCTTACTTGAAATAATTAAGAACATTAACCAAATCTTCTCCGATATCATCCATACTCGGAAAAGAATAGGCTTCGGGCAGATCCGGTGCGTCGAATTCTTGTCCGGGCATTTCTACATGAATCCAAACTGATCGAGCTTTGAGTTTTGCCATACATGGATGCTCAACAAGTTTGTGAAATTCAGTATCTATTGCAAGAAAGGTTTTCATATAATATATTGGTCTTCAAATATTTAAATAGCGTTTGGATGAATAGAAAAGTGTTTTTAAGTGGAGAAAAAGATTTTCAGAAAACAAAATTTTGTTCGTAAATTCTTTGAAAAATAATCGAACAAATAGTAAAAACTAGTTTCTTTTGAAAGAGTTCGAAATTTTTCTTTCAGAATTTTTAGTGAAACGTAAAAAATGACTTACGATTGGTTCCCAAGTCATGAACTGTCATAAAAACAGGAGTTGTTAGTGTTATACCAGCGATGTTTCCCTGAACGAAAACATTTAAGAGGCCACATTTCTCTGTTTTGATTTCATATCTCTGTTATTTTGATATAAAAAATGGGTGAAAAATATTTTATTTAAAATTAAAAATTTCAAATCTAATTTTACACATAATTTTTTCATAAATTCAATATTGAATTAGCCCAAAATTTTATGCAACAAGAAGTTATTATCATTGAAAATATAATTATGAGGAAATTGGAATTCTTAATATTTAATAATAAATTTATAGTAAATTCGGATTAATTATTAATTGGGAAAACATTCACTAATAACTTTGTTTTGACATTAGTGACTTGTGTATGATTAATATGAAAATTTTTGCGAAACTGTAATACATTAAACATTGTAGTAATTTGTGATTGGTTCTATTTTTATTGTGCGGTTGCAATCAAGTAATGTTTATTCAATGACCTCATTATAAGCATTATTAAACGGCAGCGCCGTAACCATGTATTTAGACATATCTGGTAGGATCAGAACTTCAAAATGAGGGGAAAATGCTTTGATATCTGAATTTTTTCAACTGAAACCTCAGTTAACTCTTTGAAAATGTGCCAAAGTCCAAAGCCCAAAGCCCCGTGTGCCAAACCCCTTACAGCTCCATAGTTGGCTACGGCTGTGTTTAACTGTCAAATTACTACAATTACTCACTCATGTGTTTTGAATTATCTAAAAGAGAAAAACTAAATTATTGCTAAACAGTGTGCTGTTAAGACTCTTGTTGCAAAACTATATGGAATAAAATGCTTCAAAAGTTAAGCACTGATTGAGACTTCAAAAGAGCTTAAATGTTTCATTCTTAAGTTATTTTTTTTAGTTTAGTTTAGTTTACTTTACAGTTTTGATCAAAAGTGAAGTCAAATGAAAGATAGTTCTTACAATTTCGAATAGAATAAAAATATTTTGATCGATCACTTAAAACGTATTGAAAATTTTTTTTTCATAAATTCAAAATAAGTTATAATAAGAGTTAAATGACTCGTAACAAAAAGTATAATAATTAAAATAATATATCACTAATTACATCAAAAAATAGGAAAAACTATGTATTTTGCAATAATTAAGCGTTACTTTTCGTTAATTCTCTTTTTTAGATGAAACAAAGCCAAAGTTTTTCGTTTATTATTCATGTGAAGTCACTATAAATGTGATTCAGCATAAAATCTATAGAAATAACAATAATAACAAAAATGGAGACAATAAAACTTCTACAACAAAATGACTTAACACTTCCACTACAGAATCTATTATATAAAATATGTTTGCTTTCGAAGCCTCAATTCAAATGTCATACAAAACTACAATTGGCATAATATACGAATAATAAAATGTTTACATGCCTTTCGAGTTATTGTCAATTTATAATAAATGACTTCGCATTTGAAATTTTGTGAAAACAGGAATAATAATATTTAATATGAGAGAATGCAATTATAATTTGTTATTTACTTCATGGTTGATATTTCAGGGGATTATTTTGTAATTTAAGTACTGTTTCATAGAGAAAATATTAATAAAAAAATTGTTTTCATTTGACAGCACTAAAATGAGTGATTAATCAGTAATTGTATACTTTTAGATGCCGTTAAAGTTGAATTAGGAAAATAATTGGACTTAAATTAAGAATCAAAAGTTTTCTTCTCAAGAAAGGGATCAATAGTATAAATAGTCAATTTTATCGCCAAAGTTAATATTATAAAGAATGCATCAATTTTTACTCAGAATAGGAATTGAGTGATTCGTTTTTGTAGAGCTTTCTTTCTTTCCATCTCAAGAACTTCTAATCACTATAAAAGTCTAATAAAGTTAAAAGTATCACAAAATTGACACAATAAGAATACAATGTTTGATGTGAAGAAAAGAGAAATAAATATGCTTAAGAGATATCTATGAAGAGGAACAAGTGGTTGAGACTTTAATTCTGAGAGAAATCAATTTCACTAAAAATAGTTGAAAGAATCGGGAATTCAATCGACAAATGGTATGGCAACACTTTGTTTCGCACAAATTCACTTGACTAAAGTTCATTTCGTCTAAATTAAACCCAGTCTTCAGTCCCCAAAATTATTACATCCTATTTTCACACAGAAAAAAAACTTAAACCTAAAGAAATTGAATTCGTGATTGAATGAATTAATATGAAATAGACTTTCTCTTTGAAGACAAGTTGTTTTACACATTTTAATTAAATATCATTGCTATTACTGCGGTTGGTATTCTACGTGTAAATTTATGCTGTAAATTATGTAAATTTTTACTTGGCACAACCTTAGCTATTATTGAGGACCAAACTACGTGACCCTCATAGATTCAATGATATTTAAACAAATTTTGAAACAATGAAACCTGGAATAGTTTACATTCACTTTAATTCTATTCATTTGAATACATTATTTAATTTTTCTCAATTATAATGAATAATTCACTTTATTTTATCAAAACTACAAAATCAATTGATTCAGCAGTTAATGATTATACATTTTTAATAATGGAAAAGATTATTATAGATGTAAAGATAAAAAATGTAATTGTGTTTAATGCTTTAGCAAAGTATCTTTGGAGTGATACTATTTTCCTATAAGTAACTCATAAATAACATGATAAGAAAAATTCATTTAAATACATCTTAAATGTCATTTGATAACAATGAATGGTATCTTGGCTTTCATGTATTCAGTCACTGAAAACTATTTTACGAGTTATACACCAAAAAAATCTCAAACTTATTATACGATGAACTGACTTGAGTTTATTCTATATTCGATTGGAATTCATGATTAACCTGTAAAATGGGTATTTCAAAGCTTAGAGTAATTAATTATTGCATTTGGGGTACAATTAACTCTTATAGTAGTAAAGCAGGTTCTTGGACCAAATGATTAGGTCAAGTGAATTTGGGCGAAAGGAAGTGCTTCTGGGCGATTATATGCTTGGACACGGCGTAGTCGCATAAAAGCACTCCAGAGATATTGTATTGAATAATAATGAAGTAATAAAGACATTAATATAAAAATACAGGTAAAGAGAAACTTTCATGAACTATTGGATGTTTTTACATAAACAGCGATAATCAATTAATCATAACGATAGCAAAGCAACTATTGATTCTATTCAATTCACTTCTAATACCAGAATATTAAAACATCTGAGAATTAGAGTTTATACCCTATTCCGTATGACAATTTATCGCAACAATATTTTTGTGAAAAATTGTTCAAAACTTCAAATACTGAGTGACGCGAATTAAATCTAGACTCACAAAAAAGTTTAAAAAGTTTCTTCGATTCGTTCATCAAAATCAAATACTTGAATCAAAATACAAACCCTTATGTTTAAAAGTTTAATACTATAGAATAAATTGATATATATATATATATATATATATGCCCTTTATATAAATTCGAGCAAATATCTAAACACTGAATTCAAAAAATGTTCACAAAGTTAAGGAATTTAATTTTGATTAATACGATTGAATAGAAAAAGGTTATTAAAGCTGTTAATGAAATGAAACCAATAATATTTTCTCATTTGAAAATCACTTAACTAAAGGAATACAAAAGGTTCTGTTGAGTGCATAATATATTTCTTCCTCTTATTATTGCGTAATGAATAATGTAGAGCATAAGCTTGAACTTGAGCTGAGCTAAACTAGCTCAAGCTCAATGTAAAGCTCGAATGATTCCGGGTAAGCACAAGCTCACAGCTTCTGATTCTCCTAATGATTTAGAAACCAATCTAAATTTTGACTTTGAGTGGTATTATCATCTTTTGATAAAATCGGAAGTTGAGGAAAATTTCGAACTGAACCTTTCAGATATTTAAACTAAAATCTTCATTTTAATCATATGAATAATCTTTTTGCATAGCGTTGTGAATGAAAAAGTGAGATATTTTTCTTACTATTAGGACAAAACTCAAGCTATAGCTCACCATAAAAATTAAGCTAAAGTTCAAGCTCCAGCTAAAGTAAATTGAGCTTATGTTCTTCACTAGTAGTGAAGAGCATAAACTTATTTTGCATGAGCTTGAGCGTTTGCATGAGATTTAAAGTGGTGTAAAATTTATAACTAGTTAAAGTTATTACCTCGCTAGATATGTTTAGCCCCCAATTGAGCACACTAAACATGTTAAGCTTATATTTGGCCCCAAAAGAATGATTAGCCCCTCATTTAACCTCCCAGACTTAAATTGCCATTTATGGCACTGATCCAGGAAAAATTGGGATATTTTATTTGAAATTTAAGGAATCATCTCATATAGAGTTGGTCAAACTAACAATAAGACATCACTCAAACATAACTCAAATAAAACTTGTAAAAAAGTAGAGGGGAAACCAACGTATTCTTCTTCAGCTTCCAATTTTCTTATGGATAGTGTATTTTCTAGGCAAACCCCTATCTTGTGCTGCTGTTATGGCTTCTATCTTACAGTGAGAAAAATATTATGCAAGATATCACAACTTTCATTCAGTTATTCTAAAAGATTATCAAAAATTGATGTTTATAAAAGTTTTATGTTCAGATTTTTTAAAGGTTTGATCAAAAAATCTCCTTAATCTGCCATTTCATCAAATGATTACAAATATTCTGCTTTTGATTAAGAATAACAAGGAAAATTGAAGCTTAGAAACTCACAGCTGCGACTTGAGTTTGAGCTTATTTGGAATCCTTCGCGCTTCAATTTGAGCTCTTCACTATTCCTTCAAGAGTATTAATATCTCTTATTTTATTAAAATATTGTTTCGCATCAATAATCTCTCACTTATTTCTTAATACAGTATAAGAAAAGTATAAAGATATTTTTAGATAAATGTGATACTCTATAATTAATTATCATAATTTATCATTTTTCCTTCGAACATACAGTTAAACGTATAAATAAAAGTTTGCAATATTTAATAAATAAGAAGTAATTGAATAGTTTTAGATTTAAAACTTGTAGATTAATTAAATTAATGAATTGACTCCAAAAATGCAAATTTATCTCATTGTCAGAGAATAATTATATTTGACAGCTCTTTTAAATTTCTATCTTATGGTTGATAAATGTTTAAATAGGAGTATAAAGATTATGAAATCTGAACCCAGAAGTTGAATATGGGTTGCAAAATGGGAAAACATACATTTATTTACCGAAGAAAATATATTGTCTTAATTAATAAATTGTTTTAAAAAAGGTATGAATTCCAGAAAGAATGAATAGAAATAATTTTGGACAGTTTTATTACAACAGAAATTAATAACCCCATCAATTGCTTTCTTTTCGTGATTACTGGCATTGCATTTATATATGATATAAAATATAAGTGTATTTCTTATGAATCAATATTAGTCTTGAGAAAAACTCATTCAAAGAGGCAGTTGTTTCGATGCGTTCAAATTAATACCAAAAAGTAAGCATTCAAACAGTTAATTCTTTTAATTTTATTTGACTTCTCCTTGAATTATACTGAATTCATGTAACTTTGCTGTAAATTAATTAATATACTCCTTAAAAAATACAACCATAAATTTAATACTAATTTTATGTTTTAAGCAATAGAATAATGATTGACAAATTTGTTGTTTTTTGCATTTGTAAATTTTTATGTATATGTTAAATGAGATTAAAAATCTATTTTAACTTCAGGAGATATTTCGACATATCACTGAAACGGAGTGTTTATTCGTGTTGCTTTAACTTCATTTGAGTGTAATATTTTTTATTTGATATATGTCTCAGAGCATGAAAATTTTCAGATCATTAACTTAATGGAAGTGTGGCTCAAATCTAAACTAAAAGAGTAGCAAAAAATTGTATAGTCATTGTCAGTATAATATATTACAACGACTGTTGCTATGAAAGCATTTTTGTTAAAGTTTAATAATTATGTTATGTATGACAGAAGTCAATTAAATAAGATTTAAGAAATAACTTATACAGAACCAGAAAATATACTAAATTTGAATGAAATACAATCATAAAACTGCAGAAATAGCTAAAAGCTTTCATCGAATATCATTTAAAACTCTTACTATTTATGTGTCTATTAATAGATTTTAACATAATCATGACTTCAAATATTAATTATTCACTAAATTGAAACGTGACCACAAAAAATTACACACACTTTGAATTCACACAAAAAGTAGCAAAAGGCACATTAGATTCACTATACAATAACATGTTTATATATTCATATATCTATTTAACAGTCTTTAATATTGTGAATATTTTTTTCAAAAACTTTTTCAGTAGAGATAAAGTTATTTCCATCAAAACCAGACTTACGTAAAATTTCAGTTTGAGATCAAATCATACATTCATTTATTTCATTACTTTCGGAGAGTTTGAGTTCAAAAAGAAAAAACACAATTATAGTATCCTAGAGTCCTATTTTCATCTCTACACTGGTTTGAAATATTGATCAATTGAATTGATACGTATTGGCTGAACCTATTTTTTACTCTCTATTCAGTTATTCATGAGAAGAGAAAATTCATTTGATCTTCAGAAAAAGTTATAAATTTTGAATATTATAATTTTGATAATGAAACCAACGAACTATAAGTTAGTTCTATTGATCCGAACAAATTAATTCCCAAACTTAGAACTATAGCCTATTGATGAATAGTCTTTTCATTTGTTGACCATTTCTGGCATTTACTCAGTGAGGCTCGAATTAGAATGATATTGACTGAGAGCTCAGACTAAGCCATCAAAGTTAATGAAAGCAACAACAAAAATTGTTTTCATTTATTAACTTAAAAGAAAATTTGAAAATTTATCTCACTTATTAAAGTTGCGTTCATTGCATGACTTGAAAGATAATAAACTTATGACATATTTGTCTTATTATATAATGATCAATAAATTAATGATTCTGTCATTTCTTATCTTTAAATACATTTCAATAAATGGGATGAAAATGATTTACAATTACATATACTATACATTCCCAAATAAGTATAAACAAGTTGAAAGAATTATAGACACCACAAAATATAAAACTGATTACTTTCTCACTTTTAATTTGTAAATCAAAGTTGAATCATATTTTAAATACCGTTTCTTCGACGTCTTCATAGTCATCGTGATCACTAGTTAGCGGTCGGGCAGACATTACATTTACAATTTAAGACACTCTTAATTGTAAACTCTTTTCTGCGAAATTTCTTCTCAAATTTTATTAATCTATTTGTGAGTGAAGCACAAAATAACAAAGAATAAGCTATTTTTCAGTACTTGTTCAATTAGAAACAGTGTAAAAACTCTAGACTTTCAGTCTCTCAGACTTTATAAGCGGAACTATATTCTCAAAAATGTTATAAAAGTTCGATCTAATACTGTAGAACTGATATAAGAGAGTGGCAGCAGTTGTACCACTGCTATACCACTGCTATACCACTGCTATACCACTGCTATACGCAATATTAATACTGAGTTGCGTAATAAATGTCAGTTTACGGATTGAGAACTGTGTGTCGCAATAGAGGCCGAAATCATTAAATATAAGATTCTTTTAAAACTAAAATGAATATTTGTTTGATTATTTTTTTTTACTTTTTGACTCTATAAACAACTTGAAAATTAATGTTTTTTTTCAGGAAATCATTATTTTGAATAAATAAATGGAAACTACACTAACTTTTTGTTCTCCGAAACTTATTGAAAGAACCTCTGGTTGTACACAAAAATATGAAATATTGAAGTTATAAGTAGTGATGCACTGAAAAATTCAGTATTGGCTCAATTATATCTATTGCTTCATTCGGAATCCCACAACTTTGAACTCGGGCTCAATCAAGATATAGTGACCTTAACTTCAGAATATTTATACAATGTATTTTCACAAATTTTCAATAAAATAGAACTTTAACTCAAAATTAAATTAATTAAAGTTTTCTCAATAAGTTATTAAGTTATGAATTGCAATAAAGATAAAAAATTAAAGATTTAAAAATCTAACTTTCAATTCAAGTAAGTACTGGTAGTTTATGAAAGAATTTTCTAATTTATAGGCCAATAATTGGATCGTATTATTTAGATATTAATTTATGAGTTTATTCCAGCCATCACTTCAATTCTCAAATTGAAATTTTCAAATTCATAAGTATTTATTTGAATTGAAATTTTGTTTATTTAGATCTATTGCGACTCAGAAATAAGACATGTTTTGTAAACATATTCTAATGATAGCTTAAATACTGTGTTGGAAGTGAGCGGATCTCAGAGTTAGCGATTCTTTATTTAAAGCATAATTGAAGACTGTCCCCAAAGAACAGCACAAGTCCCATTCAAATTCAAATCGAAATTCAATTCAATTATAAGTTACAGGTTAGTTTTGCTCCAAACAGTTTCTTTTACAGTTGTATCTGATCACTCACACCAACTTTAACCAAAAGCTAAAGTTAGGTGTTGTTAATCACTAAGTCGTAAGTTATAGCATGAGTTACAAATAATTTTCGCTTTCTGTACAGAAGATTTCATATTAGTGTTCATTTTGATAGTTCAGTATTTTGATTTAAAATACGAGTTTACAGTACAGTTGGTTGGGAAAGACATGTATCCATCACTCCGGAAGTGATGCGGATTCATAAGGGTTTGACAACTCATTTTCATCGGTTAACTGTACTTTCAATTCATTTATCACAAATTATTCAATACAAAGGATTTTTTTTCAAAGTTGTACCTACAGAGATAGGAACACACAATCTATGAGCTAAGTCTATTATTAGGCGATCACTTTGACCAATTGACCAACTGGCTTATGAGAAAGTGACTAATAACTTGTGAACTGTCAATAGCTTATCAACGATAACTTGATTACAGTTTACATTTTAATTAACACATTAATGAAAATTCGTTAGTCATTAATAAAGTATAGCACTGATTTTGATTTGAATAATATTTTATTAGATAAGAAAGAGATATCAAATTATTGTAATTTTTATCTCGTTTACTAAGAAGTCAATTGGAAAACTAATACAAAATCTTCTGTATCTTGTATTAAAAAAGTGATGACACACTTTCGTGATATTGCATTTTAATCATTAATAGAGCATTGCATTACAATTAAGAATTTAATTATTAAAACCAACAGAGGTATAATTTTCATAGAATTAACCAAAATATTTCGGACCACTAATAGAATTGTCGATGGTTTTCATTCTCAATTAAGCATTCAGAGATTTCTTTAATTGAATTAATTATGTGAATTGCATTGAAAGTTCTTCTGTGAACTATATATAAAAGATTTAGCAGCACATCAATGCAAGGATTGAAATAAAATTAAGTATAGATATGAGTAAATCATTATTTTATTTAACAATTAAAAAACTTTGATAAAAACATAAATAGTCAAAATGTGTTGCGATTTAATTAACATATCGATTGAAAAAGGCTGTTAAAACAAGACACAGCATGTAATTCTTTCTTTTTGAGCTGTAAACTATTTGATTGTAACATTTCACTACTTAAACATGAAATTATGAATTAACAAAATTTAGTTGAACTTAAACATATAAAGTTTGGTTATCATTTGGCGATTTAGCTATGATTAGTGATTCTCAACTTAAATTGTTCTATTTTCAAACATTTCTATTTGTACAAATTTTTCGACTTCGTTATTCTAGATTCATTGAGATAACGAACAGAGTGCTCAACTGTATGATTGAGTTAATTAAGCTTTTATTTCGCGTTGATTTAGTTGAACAACATTTAAAACATAAATCAATAACTATTGTCTATTAGTCTAAGATGAATGACAAATATATGTTCACTGAATATAATTAAATTTATTGAAAAAATTAGAAATCAATAGTTGAGAAAAATAAATAGGAGGTAAATGTTTATTATTATGAACTATAGTTAGAAGTTTCACTATTGTGTAGGTATGTATAGGGATGCCAACCCTTTTTGGAATCTAAGCTGGAGAAAATTTTTTAAAGGGGGTACCAAAGGATAATTTTCAAAAATATTTCATCATTAGCCTGAAAACCAAAGGGGGACCAAAGGAAAAATTTTCAACCTCCAGCTTTGACATGATTTGAAGGCTGGAGATATGATATCAAAGCTGGAGACTCCAGCGTAAAGCTGGAGACTTGGCATCCCTAGGTATGTATTCAAATTTTCGATAGTAGAGCTGAATCTCTTTTTAGATGATGACACATTAATTATAAAATAATGAAATACTTTATTAATATTTTGTCATTAAAACTTGAGTGATGAACACGTTTTGAGTGCCTCATATCTAATGACTATTAAAGACTGAGAACTCACTTTTTAATGAGTCTTAAATATAAAAAGATTTAATTTTGAAAACAATTAAATATTAATTGATAGGATTTTTGTTGCCTTACAATTTAAAATAAATTTATGGTGTAGTTCTTATATTCGGTTTGATTGATGTATCAGCAATTTTAATTATTCATCAGAATCAACCGATACTTGGGTTTCACATTTTTAAAGCTTTTCTGCAAAACTAATAATTGAAATTTAGAAATGTTTCCCTTGTATTCTCACTACAAAAATATTTTTTACATATAATAATCGCCTTTGAAATCATTGAAACCCATATAGAAAAAGTTTTAAATCTGATTATAAAGTGTTAATGAATAAAAACAAAGGTTTTCTGTGTGTTTAACAAGATAATTCATAAATCATGTCTACTTTGGTTGTATTGATTGGATGTAAATGTTAACATCATTTTGCTTTTAATCAGACGAACTATAATTGATGTCTTGAAGATTAATTTATTTTACGTTTTATTTTGCTCGCTTTTTATAGAAATAAATGAACTTTATTTCTTCCAAAATCACTTTCACAAGTTTTCACACTTTTAATGCTATCAATTGGATTCTCAAAAGAATAAGAATATTTTAATCAAATTATGATGATCACGACATCTAGTTATTTGTACTCACGATAATTAAATTATCATTCAAAACTTGTCCACCAAATGTGTGGCGTCATAACCAGTTGAGTCTAAACTGTTAACACTGTTGACGCTATTGAGATAGAGATACATGAACATGTTCATTGTTCACATATTAGCCGCAAAAACTCTGTGAAATATAAAAACAATTGACCAATATTTTTAAAGGAATGCTAGCAATTAGGGCTTTCTTCGATCGATATAAAAATTTCTGATTCAATAACCAATGATGTCAAAAGCGCAAGCATTTCTAGGGCGTGAGCGCTGAGCGTCAGCATTAAAATCGAAAATAAGGCTATTAAGCAATGAATTAATGTTTTTTCTTCATTAAAACAATATTATTTGGTTCAGTACACAACAATTGAATTTAATTGAAGGGTTTTAAAATTTTATATCTACAGAACTAAAATTTAAATACTTTTTCTATTTGAATAAAATATTTAAAGCTTTCATAACTTATTTTCTTATCAAAGTTATAAATCACATGTTAAAACACTCGACCCCTGAGCGCGAGCGTTCTTAAATGATCGAGCGTGAGTGCCGAACGCTGAGTGTAACCATCACTCTCAATAACTGACTGAAAACTGATGAGACATATAATTTTTGGTTTAAAACTTTACAATAATCTCAAGTTCTAAGATAAAGATTTAAAAATTTCATTAAATGAGTCAAACATATTGTAAACAAGATAAGAAATTCTTATTCATTTTCTATTAAAATAGAAATTATTCATTTGGAAATTGAATTAAAAGAAACAATTCCTTTTTTACTTTCTTATATAGCAAATTATACGGTTGTCTCTATTATAAAATAAGACTCATTGAGAAAGTTAAAAGTTTCGAAAAGACAAATAACAATGAGTTCAATAACTGATAAGACATAAAAACATTAAAACTCATAGTTTCAAAGCATACTTTCATAAACCTATTCATAATATGTGTTAATGCAGACCTAAACAATACCAACACAACTTTCTATTAAATGCTTAGATCTCTAATAGAAATGTATTTTTTTGTTGTCGCGCAATCTCACAAATCCATTAAATTCATAAAGAAATAAGTAAATAAAAACTTAGAAATTAATAATTTATAACTAATTAAGACTTTGTATACATTCGAAAATTTAA
>JAQFZT010000204.1:0-33998 GCA_034696325.1 Camisiidae sp. | reverse complement strand
CCAATATCTAGTGTACTCAGTAATCGGTTTCCGAGCTTTTCAGAGTCATTTAGGCTTTAGAGAACTCAAGTTATTTAAGCTTTAGTCTCAAAACTTGGTTTATGGCACTAATAGTGTTTTGATTAACATTTATAATGAATGGTCTTAAATGATTAAATTTGAAATAAACTGTCTCTACGAAAACTAAACTTTATTTAATGAATAGAAGAGTGAATGTCAGGAGTGAATGTCATTTTTGAATTATGACCACATGATATGGATGTGCTTATGCTTTACCTACTTTTATCTCGGATATAGAGAATAAAGTTTTGCTCCTCTCGTTTTCGAGACAGGAAACTGTGCATCAAATAGTTTGGCATATCGTGAAACCACAATACGAAACTCAAGCTCATAGATATGGTTTCTCTAGGATTGATAGACTAGTATTAGATGGAAGTTAATGTCATGCGACATACTGTAGAGTTGCTTCGATTATCATAAATAGTTAACATTAACCATATCATTATTCTTCTGCTTCTGTCTTCAAATTTACATAAAGAACTTTGGGATAGCAGTGAATAAATGAAAGAATAGCTGTTGAAGATATTGGTAAAAAATAGATGAACAATAGATCTAACTTCACAGGAAGTATTACCAAAAGGATTACTTATGCTCAAGATTTTAGAAAACTTGAAGGCAAGAGAATGCTTTAGCTCATAAATTGTTTCCATAGTTTGCCAATTCTGTCAGTTTCACATCTTTATCAACATATAATAGGATTTCCAAAATAAAGTTGTTTTTGTTTTGTTATAATTTATCAAATTTATTAAAAAAATTTATTCTCATCTTCTTATCAAATAAATCCGAAGGAATTAAAGATAAAATTTGAAATATAAGGTGAGAATTTGAAAGATAATTATGATCTGAAATTCTACAGTATTATTAATATTCATCATTCAATTTTCTAAATTAACTTGTGTATCCCATTTAGGCCTCTTTATAATAAAGCTATAAAACTCTTAGTATAGCTATAAAGCTATAAAAGTCTTGCATCCAATTTTTTACATTATAGTGTACAGTAAGAGAAACATAAAGGTTGGATAGTTACCAAAAACCACTGATGGAGAGTTTGTTTCTGGGCTTATTGGGTTGCTTTCTATTGCATTTACAAATATATGCATAAGAAGTCATTAAAAGTAAGTTTGTTTTTATAGGTATTTTGAAGGAAATACTTAAAAGGCTTAAATGAAAATTAGACACAAAAGAACCGGTTGAATAAAAAGATAAATTGTAAAAATATTATTACTTTGATTTAAAAAATTGAAAATTTATGAAATAAAACTGTAACCTAATATCGGAGCTTTTATTCATTTTTTATCTTTAAAGATAGGTTTAAAAGCATATCCTTAGTCATGCATCAAAGTCGATATATATCACAGAATGGATTTGTGAAAGATATACTACTTATATACGTAAGCCTCAAATGTGGAGCCATTGTTTCGATTATACTTAAATTTTAGAAAATCACAATTCGGTTTATACTGAGTTTGTTTCATGCTTTCTTTGTTTTGCTCTCGTTTTTCCGGGCTATTACTATAATAACCTAACATTTTGTTCAGTGATATTTTATTTTATTCCACACATTCATCGTGTGTGTACTGGAGTCATTTGGAGCCATTCACGTTTTTTGGATGCTGCATATCATACTTGATCCCAACATTAGTTTTATTGCATGTGAGCAGAAAAGTGCACTTAAGTTGAGTACAAATAGAGATTTAGCGATACCTCAAAATAAACAAAATCCTCTAATTATGAAAATGCGTTTTTCCCTAAACAACCAGTTTTTAAAACAACTTTTTGCCCATCATTTCAATTTAGTTTATGCATTGCTTACAAACTGAGTCTCTATTTTGGCAAATAGTTGAGTCAAATCATCGTAATTATGCTTAAGTACGTGTCAGACTTTGATAACTTGTTTTGCATTATTTAAAATAACAAACAAACTTATAAACTAAACATTAATAAATGATTAAAGAGCGTAAACTGATTTCTGGAGGAATTTGATTTGATTATTAAAACTGATTGTTTATTCGAAGCTAAATGTATTAAATATCGAAAATAAATGGTTAGTTTCCTCTACAACTAACATAAAAAGATTGAAACTTTGCTGGAGGAAGAAAGATATATACATTACACCATATATTCACAATATCTAATAAAAGGGTGTAAGAAATAGAAATGAAGAGAAAAATAGCGCTTTATAACTAAGCAATTCTAACAGTTTTGCCGTTTCGTTTGTCGAAGAAAATCATAAATCACACGTAAAGTTAACGTTTCTATGACCCGAGGGTGTGGTTGCGATCCAGACATTTATTTGCAATCGCAGCAAAATAATGATTATAACGCGTATATTCTAGTATTATATATTTAAGTCAATCAATGTTACAGTAAGTATAAACCTTTTTATATATAAGACTCAGTGTTTTCTATTTTATGGTAAATAATAGTTCATCTTAAATATTGTGTAACTAAATCTTCGCTCTATTATTCTCTTTTTATACCACAAATTTAAGAGAAATACTGCAAATCATGTCTCAAAATTGTTAGAATATTTATTTCAAACTGGATTGAAATTAATAAAATGTAGGGAACATTAACTGTATTAAAAGGGTGTATGAATGTTAAGCTTGAATTTGATATTTTATTTTTCTTATATAAGTTTAGTTTAATTCATTTGACAAAAGCGGATAAAACATTATAAAAGACATAATCTTTACGAAAATAACTCAATACAATGTGCAGTTTTATGGGTATTCAGTCTAATACCAGTATACCATATAAGGTTTAGGACATTATAGGCATAAATAAGTCATAAAAAGACTCAACTCGTAAATTTTATCAGATGCCCAAAAAGTTTCATCCCTTAAATGGCACTTTCTTATAATACTCTGAGTTTACTTCCAAAAACAGTACAAAACTTAGACAAACTCAATGTATTTTTGTATTCCAGTAATGCTCTATTGTTTGTATTATATTTTTTTTAAGTTTGCTTTTGAATGAATTAAATTCAATCAATTGTGTCTAATCAATAGGTTCTGTTAGAACTTTGTATTTTGAAAGACAACTTTATAATGAGTGCTATCTTTGATTGACATTTTACGCATATTCAAAGTTAGGACTCTTTCTGACTTATAATAAAATTAATGGGAAAGCCATTAAATATTTACTTCACATTAACAGACACTAAATAATTTCGCGAACGCTATAATGGATCGCATGAAAAGCTTCAGATCTTTACATTTGCTTCAAGTCTTTGAATTCTCTGACAGAGCGACCAAAATGTTGAAAATCAACATATATTTAGACACATGACAGGACAGTATTTCTAAGACCTCAATCACTAATTAAACTTAATTAGCGTTTGATTAATGGAGAAATAGTAAAAACTAATTGTTTCTAGAATTTGTAGTGAAACTTAATCTGTGAAAATGAGCACAAATTTGATTCTACAATTACAATACTTTAATAAAAGAAGTGCTTTGATTGCCATTATTAAGAGCAAACCAAAAGAGAAGTGAATGGTTTCTAATGGATTGAAGTGAACTTATTTTATGAGCTAATGCCAGAAAATGTAACTCTAATGTATTTCTTTCTCATGTTGAGTACATGTTATGCACAGCACTTACAACTGGACTCTCATTTGCTATAATAATGAGAAGTTCTCATTGAAAAGCGTATCAATCAGTCTTTGTAACACTCATTAGTGATAGCGTTAAATCATTTTATTAAATGGTTAGAAAAAAACAACATTAGTTTACTGGTTGAGCGCTAACTCTCTTTCTATTTGAGTTGTCGGCTGATGTGCAACAATATTAATAGTGACAGTTTTGGCCCATTTTAATATTTATAGGCCTCGGATATGATCTTTTTATTTGATGAACGGCCGGATGCGTAGACTCGGACGCATCGGAAGTCCAGTCATGATAACCGAATCGCTTATACATTTTGTCTGATTAGAGCCAGATTATTGTCATCATCAGACCATTCATTTGCATGAATTCAGACAAAATAATCATTTCGTGGGAAAACCACGCGATATGCAAAAGGAAGGCATATAATAAAAACGCATTAATCAATTTCTGTTACGTCTAATAATTTCAATCATAATTATTCACTATTTATACGAGTAATGGTTTGACAGTTATTTACTTGAGTCGAGTTCAGTAAAACTTCTATTGTTTCCAAATTATTTCAATATAAGTAACAAACTCTTTGGTATTAACGAAGTTTATTTCAAGCATAATATGCTAATAGAGAGTAATCAATGGTTTAGTTCATGGCGTGATTTACAATGTTTAATGTTCTTCAATAGAATAGTTTCGTGAGTCTACACATCAATAGCCCACAGAAACTAATTGCAAATTATTTATAGAAAAATAGCTCAATTCAGACAAAATCAAATTTTCTAAAATCAATATTTGTTTTTCACAGCAATAGTTTATAACTGAAGTAACGAATAATATTTGATGAACATATGAACGAAAAATAGATGAGATTTTGTGATTTAAATAACAATCTATTTAAAAGTGGTATTAAGAGTTGGTTTCCCTAAACAGAAAGTTTTAGGTTTAAAACCAATCGATGAGTTTCATGAGTTGTTATATTCTTAATTGAATTTTCTATTCTGAAAGCCTTTGCTTTGGTTAAAATTTGAAATAAATAGAAGTTTAATTTGTTGAAACAAATCAACTCATTGAGGCGTACATTGCCATAGAAAATCCACTTCCTATTATGGTTTATATCATATAATTTTTAGCATTAAAATTCCATCGCTTTTGTTCAGCGCTTTCACAGAATTACTCTTTCACTAGTATTATAATTATAGAGTGAAGGCTAAGAATCAGAATAGGATAGCATTCCATTCTCTTTCATTCAATAGAATTTAATTAACTTTTTTAATGTATAGATTTAACTGACAAATAATTGTTTCACTTTTGTCTATTTTATATAAAAACTAATTGAAATGAATATATTTCTATTAATCAGTTTAAATCCAAAATAATTGGTCTAAATTTAAATTAGTTAAGTATAAAAAAATTACATTTCAAAAGGATATTGATTTTACCATAAAATTTAAATCTTTGAATATTTATGTGTATAAAGTGTATAAACTATTTGTTTTGAGGAATTAAATGTTTAATTAATGGATAAAATATAGAATAAATGATTGAAATATGCAAAAAAGATTGAAATATACAATAAATGATTGAAATAGAGAAAAAAAAATGTAAGATGAAGAAAAAAGAGAGCGCCGAGACCCGGGATCGAACCAGGGACCTTTAGATCTTCAGTCTAACGCTCTCCCGACTGAGCTATCTCGGCTTATGGAGCTTAAAGCCTAATAGTTAGCTATCCTTTGATTTCATAAAACAAGTCTATTTCATATAAGTTTAGCATTACTATATTCAACATTATGTAATAGATGACAACATTTTTCCATTTCATAATTATCAAAGCATTCAAAAAGGCTTTTAAATAGTCATGAGGAAAAGCAAATTTTATTGCAGTAGACTTTTAGCATTGAAAATACTTTTGTGAAACACGCCTTAAAGCTTGAAACAAGTTTTCTCTATATGAAAAAACTATTAAATTTGATTAACTTAACGATAAAAATACGGTATACTTGAGTAAAATATAATGAATAAATGTGTTGCGCAAAACACACATTACACACGTTTAAGTAGAGGTACAGTTGATTGCAAAGATATATATACTTTAATGTATTTACTCAACTCTAATAAAAAATCATTACTTTGTATTGAAATAATTCAAATCAATGAGATATCGATATGAATAATCTGTATTATCTGTTAATCATAAATGATTTCATCGATAGTTTTAGCTTTAAAAATGAGTAATTTTTATCTTAAAGTTTTTATATTATAAAGAGCTCTTTGACACTAAAGTATACATTTTATTTTACAAAATGTGATCGATTCTTTGGCCCCTAACTGTACAATCAGTTGCAAAAAGATGTTCTTGAATTGAGGAAATTTAGAGATAACAAACATATTTGAAATGTTTTTTAGGAATAATGGATACATAACTATTTGGAACTGATTGTACTAAAAGAGAAAGAAAAACGTGTAAAGATAACGGAAATCCCAGTGATAAATACAGATGAAAATGAGGGAAACATACTTTAAATATTAACGAGCGATACCATCGATTAGTAATAATGAGTATTAGTATTGAGTTGTCAAACTCTCATTCCTGGAAATACACGACATTTAGTGAATTGATTGATTTAAAATAAATTTTCGCTAGAAATGAATGCAAAGTTTGCGCACAAGAAACTAATGATAATTTAATAGCTGAAGCATCTGTTGCCATAATCTGTAAGAGAGCTAAAAATGTAATTAAAATTTGATCATTACAGTGAGTGAGGCGAAAATCAATGTTCAGTAATTGAGGAAATGTAGCCGAATAGTAATTAGCAAAGAGGAGATAAGTTAATACCGAAATCATTTCCAATTTATACTCCTTTTATGCATTTCAATAAAGTTAAACATTTTTACGAGAAATTATCATTATTTCACTTTTTACTTCAACTAATGATTCAACTTTTATTATTTCTTTCTCAAAAACTAATTAAAGATTAATTACGCGATAACTAAAGTTTGAAACTCAAGTTTTAAAATTAGTATTCGCTGATTAACGATAAGCCTTAAAAGAATTGATCATAAATTAGTTATAATTAATGCTAAACAGAAACATTAAAAAGCTATTATAGAATTCAAATGAATTACTAATGCTTTTGTTTAATTAATAATTCAACGAAACTTTTATGGATTTCAGGAAAAACATTAATGTTTTATTAACTTTATTAAGGGATTAAATCTGAAAATATAATTCATACTGAAGAGTGGTGTCGAGAAAAGGAGATATTTGTGGAAAAGTTGGAGAAAATGTCTTAATAAGATATTGTATTGAAAATAAGAAAAAATGGGATCACGTAAAGAGTTAATTATCGATTGGTTTGAATGGAAGATAGAGTGAAATGATTATCCCGAAGACACAGTAATAAAATGCTTTTAATGTTAAAGTGCATGAAATGAATGGAAGAGAGAGAGAAAGAGAGAGCGAGAGAGAGAGGGAGAGAGATGGTTGGCTTGGGTTAGGCATGAGAACCGTTGGCTCGACTTGTCTTTTCGTTAAAGCCCCAAAACTGGCAAAACTACACATCACTAATTGAACTCCGACATGTTTCCATTAAGATCGCAATACCGACTATTGCACGTTAGACATTAATTTTTTATTTTCTGTTCCATTAGCGCCAATCTCGTCTCGTCTGCTTAATACTAGTCGTCAATCCCTGAAGTGCTTCACTAATAGCCTTTTCTTCTAATCTATGAATTATTCGCAGCCCTCAAATTAGAAGCGATATTTGCAACTATGCACTTGTCTAAGTGTAAGCAATAGATAAAAACAGTGTTAGCCGTGTGGGTCAAATACACATCTCATTCACTCTCATATTAATCTTTACATATTTACTATTTTTACTCTTATCTCAATTTCACATTTAATTATTGCGCATTTTTCTGCCGCTCATAAACTCATTTCCTGCAACTTATTCTCAACACTTCAACCAAATTATTCATATTAAACATCACATAATTATTATTTGTTTGTCCGTTGGCTTTAATTACTAATTATTAGTATTAATAATTGCTTTACTGCTAATCGAAAAGTTTCCCTCAAAGGGTCTTCGTATTAAAGATGATTGAGCTTAAGCTCATTTCTGTTAATCCGAACCAATTTATATTTGTATAAAACTATTTAGGATTCCTTAACTGATTCTTGAGTTTATAAAAGAAAATTAACACTTAAAAACTTCAAATATTTGCTTATTATCTAAAAATACTGAAATTGATTTACATTTCTCAATATTTAACTTGAAAGTGAAGTTAATGCTGAACACAAATCTGGATATTTGCGAGAGAAAAGGTAAAGCAGAAAAACAGTAACTGGTTCTGTTACCCTTGAGGTCCAACACTGACTTGACCACAATCTGTTCGCATTTTTTGATAATAAAGTTCAATTCTATCAATTTATTTGAATCGACTTGAACTTGTTGTGCGAATAGTGAGGGCAGAGAACGAGATGAAGCTTTCAAAACAATTAGGAGTTTATTAATAACATTACAATAATAGGAAAATTATATAATATTTTGCAAAAATTCATTTATTATTCGGGTCTCTCTATCAAATCTATAGAATTCTATTAACATAAATGAATTTAAACTATTTCTCACATAACTTCAGTTTTAAAACATGATTTTCGATCAAATTATTTTCATATTTAAATGGAATTTCACTGAAATTAATTCATAGAATATTTACACGGGTATAACATTAATATAAATTGGCTTAAATTGAATGGAAAATAAGCCCAAATCAGTTGATTATGAAAATAAATATTTGGCATATTTTTGAAAGGCTTATAGTTTATGAAATCCCCTTTCCATTGATTTAAGACTACTTTTGCATAATTCATGTTTCTTCTACTCTTTCGACATTTATTTATTTATTTTATGACTCAATATGAATGGAATAAAGTATTAATCTTTTCGAATTGCAATATTGGAAATATAGATCATTGCGAATGTATTTTTTAGATTAGTCTCTAAGGAAATAGTGTGTATTTGATTGCCAACAAAAACACTTTACCCAAGAGTTAGCATTATGTTATGTTATGTTATGTTTTGGTCAGATATGTATGTACTGTAATGGAGAGTTGATACTATTGAAACTTTTTGATTTTTATTGACTTATTTAAGTTGCTTATATCACGAATAGACACTTCAAGTTCTCCAAAACATCAAAATTGACAAGTTTTGGAGGTCAAAGTACTTCAAAAATCCTTAAATATCATTCATAAGAAAGTGTGGTATTAAGAATCTAATTCTTCTTAAGTTTCAACAACTTTTAATCATCAAAAGCCATTAATTATAATTAGAAAATACAAACATTAGAGTTTGTCTTTAAATTTGAAAAAGAAGAAAATGTTTAGGTCTGTAGCGATTGGATTCTTAGCAATAACTGATTTAAGGCAATATGACTAGTATTGAAGTAACTTAAGAAAATGAACTTAAAGTAAACATACAATTTAGTAATAACATAATGTTTTATTGCTGATGAAATGAAAATATATTAGAGAAAAATAAAACTAATGCAAGTCAGACACGATGCTGAAAGAGACGGACTTTCACTATATATGACAACATTATGAAAGGTTGACTAATATCACAAAATGACTATTCCATTACGAACATGACGAGCACTTTGTGAAATAAGTTTCTTCAGCCAAACGGCCCAAAAGCAAACAATTGGTCCCGAACTTCAGTACTTCTCGTTAGCGCTAATATAAAGCTATTATTGTAATAAGTTATATACCATATACAGAGTAACTCAACTGGTAAATAAAGTAATCATTTTAATAGCGACTTTTCAATAATAAGATCTAATTATACCAAAACAGTCAATACATTCAATTCAATAATAACAACGAGTAGATCAATAAAAAAGTTAAGAAATAGCAAAACATTATATTCAACTCAAATAATAATTATATATTTTTTGAAGACTCGTTAAATTAATTAGAGAATAAAGTTTTATGCATAACATGTTATGTATTGATAGAAAATGAATGGTTTTTATAATTTAAACTGCATTATATATGGCTATTGTTTAGCTTTTAAATCTATCTAAAGTCTCATTTTGGGTTTGAGTTTCATTATGTTTCAATTAAAGTGAAAAGGTTTTAAGACTGATGATTATGGAAATAGAATGTGACCCAACTTTAATATAATGCCAGCGCATAGAGTGCTGTTTGTATAAGATAATGCTGATTATGGAAGCAATCTTCCTAATGACAATATAAAGAGCAGCCAAATTTGTTCTTATTAGAGGACCATATCATTAGTACATGTAAATCCATTATCACTACAGGAGAATAAGTGTTTATTGTTTTTATTTCTTTGCCTTATTCAACATTTATCGTTTATATTCCTCATACAAATTTATTTTTCTTCTTTAATTCAGGGCATACCAGAGCAACAGCGCAATCATTTACTTAATGGAAAATATTTAAATTAAGTTAAGTTTGCGAACTAATTGAAATTTATTAGATATTGTAAACAGGCTTCAAGTCTAACTTATAATTGAATTATCTTTTATGAGAAAGAACTCTTTCTTATCTATGACGCTCACTTTTGATGTTGGTTGTGTAGTTAGGTGTCACTTCTAGTCCATGAATCCAAACCCCCTTATACTCAGCAAATATGTCTTCAAATATAATCATTGGCAACTCATTTTAATGTTTATAGTTATTTATGTCTTTCAAAACCACCTCTTCTGTGAGGTTGCGCTTTACCTTTACTAATAGAGATCTAATGAAGGTTACAATATTAGCGTTTTATATATTAGAATTTCACTTGTTAGAAATTCATTTGTTAGAAAAAGTAATTCAGGTAAACCTGGTTATGGAGGATAATATTGATTTCTATGAATTTTATCTCTGTATTTGAAACTTATTTCGGAAAAAATATTAAGTAAAAAATTGAATCACTTCCACCTCCATCTCAATTACTATTTCTAAAAATAATTTTTCTAACAAATGAATTTCTAACATGTGGGAATGACTTTAATGAATAATAGTATGGGTTTTCAATGGCTATATATCAGGACATATTATAATAGTCTTTAAAAGAATAAACTATTATGATATTTGAGGACTATTTAGATTTGAGTGATTAGTTTTAATAGTAATGGTCAACAAAATGACTTTTGAGAAACAGATTTCCTATGACTGTAACGCCTTCCCTAATAAATTGCAATTATTTTTATTCTTATTGTATTCACCGCTTCAATTACGGTTTGTGCCGGAATTCACTAACATTTGATGTGTCGGTCGGTATGTGAAAGAAAGTCTCGCTTTCGTTGTCAATGAAAATCATTAGTTCACATGAGAAAAGGCATGACTTTATATGATATTTTCTCATACAATATTTAGTGAACAAACAAACTTGAATTTTAGTATCCTTTCGGCATTTGTTATATTTAAGTCATTAGTCTATCTTAACCTAAGTTACGATACTTTGCAAAA
Source organism: Camisiidae sp. (assembly GCA_034696325.1). Classification (NCBI taxonomy): domain Eukaryota; kingdom Metazoa; phylum Arthropoda; class Arachnida; order Sarcoptiformes; family Camisiidae; species Camisiidae sp. The sequence continues at coordinate 22,853 of JAQFZT010000204.1, read as the reverse complement.
ACTTAATCTAAACGACTCTATAGTTATTTTAATTACATCAATAAAAGATTAAATATAAGCCTAAATTAATTGGATTTTGAAATAAGTTTTCATAAATTCAAAAAGCCTAAGGAATGCCCACTTTTGAAAGAAGTTAATTAAATTCATGAATTAATCTTGAGATAAGTTCTGCAATATTCTTAAATAATATGATGTCAAAAGAATTGCGTGAAAAAGTTACGCGTTATATAATTAGAATTTAGAGTACAAACAATCCTTTTTGGCTCCAATAGAACCTCTGAAGTAATTTACAAAATTAGTACTAAATCTCAATTTGCGAAAGAAACAAACAAAGAGTGAGTTAATGGAAACTCGTTATAGCCATGAGTCGCAACTGGAAAACAGAAGAGTATGTATTCACGCATCGAATACTAAAAGTATTGGTTAAGTAGAAATAAGAGTCTAAAATTGAAAGACCATTTCAGAGAAGTTTTATGCAACATAAGAATGCTTTTAGATAGTGATAATGTGATGGAGATATATTCCTTGAGTGCCAAATCTAGTGAAGACGGCGTTTTAAGTCAGCAAAAATTGTTTTTATCTCACATTCTTTCTGACCATACAATCAAACTTAAGATGAATAGAAAGTACTGTATTTAAGTTTTCAAAAGTACATCCGAATTTCAACAACTTTTTTAAGCTTATTTTTTCGCCGAAAATCTTTTTTATTTGTCTTTAGTTAAGAAAACTCGAATTAAACCAAATAATATTACTCTGAGTTAATGCTAATGTGTCACAAATCTCTTTAATCTCTCGAAATAGCTTTTTCCACAATTCGATAATATATTTTACTTAAATAAAAACGATTGGACTTAAATCTGATTGATTGAAAAGTTACTGAAGACATGAATACTTGAAACGAATGCGAAATCTATAGTTGAATATGATTTTAAATAACAATACTCTGTACTCTCTCTTTAGTAGATATAGAAGTCATAGATTGTAATTAGGCTAATGTATTGCGTAGAAATTGATTCAATTAACTTATAAATTAACAAAATTATGATATAAATTATGCAATAATATTATATTACATACAATAGAGATTGTAATTTGCCTTTACGGCCATAATATTTGCGCATCAGTGGCGTAGAACCTCTTTTCTTATATTTATAATTATTTTATTAATCAATAGATTTCAAAGTAATGTTAAGTAAATGATATTTCAGACTAGAAAAAATCATAGTTTAATGACATTGATTATGAACATTAAATCCAAAAAATTTATTGTCATTTTATGCCGGAAATTATGGGCTTTTATACCAATCCTATTATTATAGTATTCAAATTTTGTTCATCTGAACTGAAATAAAGCAATAATTGAATTTATTTCCTATGATATAACTCACAAACTGCTGCCTTCACTATTAAATTAATGTCTGAATAGCGAACGAGTAGTAGAAAAATTAGGAGCATTTTGTTTTGCCCAAAATCTGTTTTCAGTTCCTAAATTGCTTCTAAAAATTATCCCATTTTCTAACTTGAAATTAAACTAAAAGAAATAGAATTCAATTTGAATATGTTAGGTTAGGTGGGACATAGGTGCAAGGTACCACGCTAGGCTTGGGTGAAAGGTTAGATAAGTTAGGTTAGTGAAAGGTGGAACTATTTAAAGATTAGTTGCATAATGACTAGACACATTGCCTATTGCTGAGTCACCCTTTTTTTATGCATGTTAACCTGACTTGACTGATTTTTAATTCAAATGGAATACATAGGGTATTTCATTAGGGATCATGCACATAGTACGTACTCTGCTTCAGGTGATTTTCAGACCCCTACCCCCTCTTTGTACGCTTTATCATAACGTTATTTCTATGGAGGTACACGCTCTTGTACGCTTTTGACTGACCACCCTCTCCCCCTTGACCGAGTACGTACTATGTGCACGACCCCTTACTGCGGAGTAATTCCTTATTTCAGAGCTATTTGGGATTTGGAGTAAGTCAAAGAGTTTAGATGTTTTGAATTCTGGCAAAACGAAGTGTAGCCGAAAAATTCTGTCAACCAGAATTTACTCTATTGTAAGCAAACAAATCTATAAAATCGTCGTTTCTGTCGGTCTGTCTATTATCAAGTAAGATAAACATTTAACTGTTGCATAGAAATTGAAAATTTGAATAATTTCTCAACTTCAACATTATCAAAGTATTTAATTATAGCATAATTTCTTAGCTTTTATCATATATTCATAATTTATTGAGTTATAATAACTGAAGTGAGTCAGTCTTGTTAATCGTTAATTTTATTGTTATTAAAAACTGGCAGTTTGTTTCCTGTATTTAACTTGTATAATGTATTTTTCCGTCGTTTGATATTTAATTTTTACATACTTTAAAATAATTCTTTGTCGTAATGAAATTGTCTATATATTTCCCATCTGTCATCACTAAACGAGAAAACGACTATTATATCATAATGTAAGCAAAACCTATGAAATTTAATTCGCTCGTTAAAAATTTGATGATTGCACACATGATTGTTTATTATGTTATCTGTTTTTTAGTGTTCATCATTATAAGCACATAGTATTAAGTTATACAAGGATTTATTGTACATAATCATTAACAAAATATAAGCTCTAATTATAATTAAAAGCTCAGATAGTTTTAAATAATTGAAATCTCAGCTATTTTCAGGTCTAATTTGAAATTCCGTTGAGCTAATTATGTAATTGAGCTCATGCTCATCATTAGAGTGTACATCAATCTAAAAAATATGTATCTTTTAATTCTCTCATTAGTCTTTTTTTAAATGAAACTTCATTTTGAAGTGCTTAACAACTTCTTGAATTTTATCAGATTTTGAACATAATTTGTGGTATTTGTTTGGCTTATTTTTAGAAAAATATCAACAGAATTCACTGAGAACTTCCAAATATGGGCTCATTAGTGAAAAGGCTTGAGTTGTGCGAAACTAAATTGATTATGTAAAATATTCTTACAATTCACTCATAATTGTTTTTTCTTCTCTCGTTTAGAGTGTAGTCTAAAACATCTGCAATTCGTATTCATATCCGCCTTCTATTTCATTAATACAAAGCATGACTATTCACAGAGATATTCAAATTTGTGTTCAACAATTCTGTTATTATTCATAAGATTACAAAAAAGTTCTGCAATTTATTCAATTTTATTATTTATTGATTACAAGCTGTTTATTGAATAACACAAATTGTTTTTCCATATTTGCATCAAAATTACTTTTAAAACTTTAACTCAAACACAATAATTGCATTATAAAAATAGAAAAATATTGATCAGAGAATATTAATTTTTGTTGGAAAAGTTCACTTTCAATGATTTTATTTTGAAATTTTTCTACTTTTCATGAATGTTTAAGCAATGCTAAAACCAATGAAGAGTTGGAACTTTCTTCAAACTATTGAAAATCAAGAGAAAATTGATTAAAGATTATACACAAGTCATTTCAATTTGATTACAACAACATAAATAAAACGTAAAAAAGATGAATGAAAAGACACAGAGTTAAGAACTGATTGAATGAATGAAGTAATGAATTGATAAGGATTTAGTTTTTACGAGATTTGAAGAGAAAAAATGTAAAATAAAGTTATTGAAAGTAAACTTTTTGCTTGAGATGTTGAATTTGTGCTAAACATAAATTGCGGATGAGTGCCTCATTGCCCCATTGAAATAGATGCGCCACATTTCACAGCCCCTAAAAAATGCGAGTCAACCTTATAACTACTGCAAGAGAGAAATGTCGCCTCATGTGAAATATTCAGTTATTTGAGTAAGTCTTGTTCCGCTCCATAAAGATTGAACATTCTTAACATAAATTCAATTGCTATATTGTGTGGCGTATCCAAAATACAATTTCATTCACCTAATCATTCAACAATTTCGATACAATCTTTTATTGTATCACTTTTTGAATTTTGAAAAATCGCTAAAAGTTTGTGATTCTTATGATAAAAAAGTTGTAATTCTCAGAGAAGGAAAAATGAATTATGAATTGATGATTGGGTTTAATCTATTTATTTAGAAAGTTGTTATGAGTGAACGCCACTTATGCTTTATTTCTAATCTTCACTGTTAGACATAAATTTTATTCTTCTTTTTTGAAAACATAAGATATTGCGAATGTGAGCGTAAAGAAGTGAGAGTTGTTTCTAGTGAGGAAAAAGCGGGCAAATTGTGACGAGAAGTTAACTTTAACGCTATTTGTTATATAAAATATCAATTACAAGCAGTACTAGTAAGTCATGCCATCACAAGAACATAATACGCGAGAAGAAGTGCTGCTTTACTCAGCTCTAAAAACGAAGTGATTTTTCAGCAATAATCGTTAATTCAACGAACGCATCATTAGGCATAAAATGCAGCCTTTCTCAGCCTAACAGACTCAGCCTTTCTCAGCTAACAGACTCAGACTCCTCTTAAACAACAATTCAGTCTTCTTTTGTTAGCGTTTCCTTTTTAAGGCCTGTTTTGACACTTAAAACAATAATAATAGTTATGAAACTCAAAAACAAGAAACTAAACACAGAACTCATTCAAATGGAATGAATCAGAAAAATTACTGAAAAAAGCTATAAAAATAATCGATTTGAAAGAAGGAAACGATTAGGAATTTGTTAAAATAGCATCTACTTCATTGTGAGCATTAACTTTGCAACTAATGTTTAGTATATAATTGAATTTTCAAATTTAATTATACGAAAAATATTGATTAAGCCATGCAAATGAGAGCAAAATGTGCTCTAATTAGTGGACATCTAAATCGTCTTAATCTAAAATTTATTTTTATCGATCAAATTAACTTTCAAATTAATTTTCAAATCTATTTTCAAATCCATTTTCAAATTCAAATTCATTTTTCCAATTCATAGATAACGTATTAATGAGTTCAAAATCTATCGATTATTATAAATAGAGGACATTTTAATTAATATAAGTTTTTATTACTCATTAAAATATTTCATTTTTAACTGAATTCTTTCAAAATGACAACTCATTTCAAATGCTCATTAACTCATATCATAATTAGAATTTTCTATTAAACAAATGGTCCCTTCTGTTAAAAAACATGCAATTGCTTGTTAATGAGTTATTTCATGTTTTATTTTCTTCAATTTAAGCTATAAATAGTTTATTAACGAGCAAATTATGATAAATAATGGTTTGTAATTAAAATTTGATCGAATTTTCCTACAATGGTTGCATTGAAAATGATTCAATTTGAAAAGAAATCGTTATGAATTTGATTAATAAAAGAACTGCAAATCCTATTTTTCACAACAATAGTCAGATTTTCATAGCGTTAATTCAAACAATAGCTTCTTTGATAGTATGGAAAAAGCTAAGACTCATTCCTCAATCAAATTTCTTCATAACATTGAAATAGAGAGAAAATTTTCAATAATAAAGAAATTTCTAAAAATTGTTTCTCGCTTTTAGCACAGCATTTATTATTACTTTTTAATTATTAAACATAAAAATTAATCACTGATTTTCTGACTCTTTTATTTGGCTTCAATTTATTGAATACAAAAATAATTTAGTTAATAAAGTAACAGAACGAGAAAGCAATTAGTTCTTAATAAGCAAGCTTTTGAAACCTTGTTTCTCGTAAATGATTTATATTTGAAAATAAAGTTCAAAACTTTTGAAGGTTAGAAACTCAGAAACACTATCATTCATTCGAGATTAATAGACTTGAGATAAATACTATTACTATTAACATAATTAGTTTAATTAGTAAAATACAAAAGAAAAATTTACAATTGAAACAATTGAGTATTTGATTATAATTTGGATTGAATAATGAATCCATTATTTATTTACTTTAAGAATTAATATGGAGTTTGTATGAGCTAAGAATTAATTGATTTATATTACACAAAACAATCACATTGTTCGGCATCTTAAGTAAAGTAAATAAAAATAAGCTCAACTGAATAATAAATTGAGCCCAAATTCTTGATATAACAGAAGTAATGCATTATTTTTATTGTACCCAAAAGTATCTTAACTTTTCAGAGCCGCGAACCAGAGAAATAGCAATTCTTCTGTAACAATTTGTTGACCGTTTGGGTCGTGTACTATATATTTAGTATAGAATTTAAGAATCAAATGAAAGTGTTAGCACATATGCTGTGCAAAAGTACAACTAGTCATTTATAAATTGCATTCATCATTCCTGGAATGTTAGAGATTCCGAAGGAGTTCAAAACTCATTTCCACGACTCAATACCTTTACTTATTAATAATAATCAATGCTTAACTCATCACTATATGTTTTCCTTAATATTTCATTTGTATTTACCACCGGATTTTCCAGGATTTCTACATATCCATAAGTGGCTAACTGTACACTCGACTGAAATGAGTAAAATAAACATGTCGTTTCGGATCATAAATAGCAAATATATGATATTTCTGATAATACTAATTGCTTTCAGTACATATTGATAGATAAACTAAAAAACATTTCAAATTCAATGCTTTTTCAATTCTTCAGAAGTAACTTATGTTTACTTAGTTTATACTGTATTTTAAAATTCTAATACTTGAAAAAGGTCTGACTGAACAACAAGTCGTATTCTCTCGATTCTTGCATAGGTTCGGGACAAAAATGATAGTTTTGAAAACCTTTACGAATATACCTAAAACTCTAATTATAAAATGAATTAATTGGTAATTAACATAACGTTCAGGTGATTAAGTTGTCGAAAATCAACTTTTATCTTATCATGAAAGCAAAAATAAGATCAAAATTTTATTATTATATAGTTTTCCAAATATAGCAAAGTTAGCGAATTATCATAAGCAACAAATTTAATGTCTGCAATAAATCTAACATAAGAAACGAAATTAAAATTCTTTTTGGCCCTTAAATCTATGCGATTATAGTTCGTTATTTAGGCATTTGCATGATTTTCTCAGTCAATCTTATGGTTGATAGAACTGAATTTTATGCAAAATAGCTTAAAATTAGTTTTACGGCTTGGATGAGTAATTAAAAAACAAAATATAAGCTAAATTTCAATTTAAAAATCTTTTAATTAACAAAGTTTCAAACATATTATCCTTTTCAAGGATTTTAAACATATCGAAACTAGAGAAGGTATTTTTCTTGTCGAGTCTTCATTGAGGGTAATCTCGAGACTCAAACGAGTCTCGAGATTCATTTCAATCCATTTTATTTCAGTATTCAACACTTTTATAAGAAAAATTAAATAAACTCTTATTCTTGAAACACTTCAATGATTAATGTAGTTAAACATTTAAGACTTTTGTTAGAAAAAAATCAAATGTTTTAAAACTATATTATGTTTTCTAAAAATCGAGAAAATGCATGAATGTGTACAAACTTTGATACCAATCAAAATCAATTAAACTCGTCGGTTACCTATGAAAATACTGGACCTCATTTGATAAACCTTTAACAGCTTGTTATCTCATCGGATGATATAAACTTTGATGATTCCAAGTTTTTCGAATAAATTGTTTTTTCTTTCAAATAACTGAAAATAAACTGATTATTTTTATGAGTTGAAATTTCAATGAATAAAAATTAAACATTTTAATTAACAGCTCAGTTAAAGTTTTATGAGTAATATTTGGAAAGATACAAAATATAATAAAATGAGATCAAACTTTTTTCTCTCTTATTAATGAATCATTATTTGAGAATTTTAAACTCAAACACTAATGAGTTTTCTTTAATTAGTTAAAGGATTGATAAAATATCTGATAAATAAAATCTCTTTAAAGTGATTTTTCTCAGGGATTCACTGATTATGACAGAAAAAATTTGTACTGTAATGTATTCAATCAGTTCTTTAAAAGTGTGAAATAACACTATGCTTTTGACAATTTTCAGTAATTATGTTGAATAAGTTCTTTTTACATATTAAAGTAAGAATTTTAATCATTGCATAGCTATTCAGAATGCATTAACCATTTTTATAATTCTGATAAATCGACAATTTTTTCATCCCTGTATTGTCTTCAATGGCATGTTTTCGATTAGAAAATCAAATTTAAGCGAATTGAATACCGTGACATTCATTATTAAAGTAGCATTAAGTATAACAAGCATTAAATCATTTATGACAGTATTGTATTCAAACTTTTAATAAAACAAACTATCATTAGATTTACATAAATTTTCGATTATATTTCTCTTTTGATTGAACTAATAATTATAAATAACTATTGACCAGAAACTGAACAAACATCCAATGCCTTAATATTTCCATACAATTAATGGTTACCATTAATAAAAAATGAATTGATAATAAATTTAAATACTTTGGAAATCTTTAGAACTATAATAATTAAGTGGAAAACCCTATAAATAAAATATAGCTTATTATTTCGCTAAATATATCGTTAAATATAATTTGGAGAAAACTTTTCAATTTCTATTCATAGCATTTGTTTGGGTGGAGAAAGCCTTGAGTCTATTAGAAAGAGAGTGCTTTGATTGCACCTAAAATTGCGTTGATATATAAATTACATAAATTGACCGCACAATATATACCTTATATGTATATTAGTGAACATAAAAACTGCTACAAATGATAAGCTTAAAAGCAGGTCTCATCACTCTAACATCACTCTAACTTTTTTATGCATTTCACTTTAACTCTGTAAATGCCATTATCAGATTGTCTTTTGCAAAGCAGATGAGGCTGTAATGCTTCTCACGATCAAATAAGTTTCATATTGGGTGGAGTGAAACACCCAAATCCAAAATCTCTTATTCCCCATACATAAAAACGTGCTCTTTTCAACTTTTAGATAGAGAAGAGTGTTTTTCAAAGTTAGGGTCAATGCATATAAGCCAACGGTATTTGAGTAATATGTATACACAACTTGTGACTAGAGATGAAAACGTTGAAATAATCCAACTGTGAGATGATTTGGGCTATAAAATGAGCCTTTGGGTGAAAGTGCTTATAAAAAATAATGACTAAATTGGTTGAGTAAATTTGCCACACGATTTAGCCTTCTTTAGATTTAGCAAGCTCATTTTTCAAGATTTTCTATGAAAACATTGCTTAATTCTCTAGAAATTCAATCAGAAAGTTTGGTATTTTTGAGAATAAATATTCAAATCCATCCCTATTTTAATTCTAAACATAAGGCTGTATTCATAAGAATGATAAACTCAGTTGAAGATTTCGATCTTCAAGTTGAATTTGGTGGAAGAATTTGCTGATCATTTATATAACCTCTAGTTAGTTGTCCCATATTATCGGAATTGCCCCCAATACGATGGTGAACAATGTAAGTTGTGTTATGTAATGCACATTTTTCAGTTGTGTTCATGTTATACTCCATCACACGAACATCAATCCCATATCAATATCCCAAAAGAGCTTTTAGTTTGTTATACTGTTGACCGTAAGCGACTTGAAATGGCCTCATTAAGAATGTTATGCACTTATCTATCCTTTCACACATGTTATTCTAACGGCTTTATATAACATTTGGTCAACAGTGACGTGTCTAAGTTGGAAATTTGAAAATTTATGGCAAAATTCAATTCTCTCTCTATCGGTAATTTAGTTTACTTTTCAATTTGTTATTTTCAAGCCTTCAATTTGTTATCTCTACAAAAGGTAAGATAAGAAGCAAACAAAGTTGGACTAACTTTTTATAATTATTTTCGATAATTGAATGGTAACGCCACTGCAGTTGAAGAATAGCTAAAACCAAATACAGTTATCTTATATCTAAAAACAAACTTTTTTGAGTTTATTCAAGCAAAACACGAATCGCTTATTTTATGGTTAGAGTATAATATAGTATAATTTAATGAAAAGTGTGTACTTCATTACAATAACACTACAGTAACTCGAAAATACAGTAAATTAAAATTGTTAGCTTATATAATACAGTATATTTGCAATGCTTTTCTCATGAATGGCTTACGATAACACAACTGGCGTAAAGTGTGTACCGAAGCCTCATATCAGTACAAATGCCAGATATATTCAATTGTATTCATCTGTCATTTTAATAAGCCTTGAGATTTTCTGTTATATTTGCTGTTTGATGGAAATAATAAACTCAATTTAAAATAGGCTCTAAAGCAATCTATACTATAATCCAATCTGTTATTATGTAAACTTTTCAATATGTTTTCATTTCATTTCCATTCATAATCAGAATAAATGAAATTTTATAATTCAGAGCCTTATATCGGAATTTAATTTATTTGAGTTCCAAAATATTTTCATGAAAAATGAGTTAATTAACAATTTGTAGTCATTGCTACAAAAGTTAGTCAAAGATTAAATTTAATAAAAGACTTCATTCAAAATTAAATGATAAATATCGATATTGTAATCAAATACGGACTGAGAGAAAAAGTTTGCAATTAAAATATTTGCCATTAAATAAATGAAATTTTAGAAATTGCTTAAATTTGATGAAAAGCGACTTTATTATAACTATATATAAGACATTGAATTGAAAAATAGAGATAAAAGTATTGGGAATAGCAATTGACGATGATTTGAGAACCTTAGAGCAAAAGTTAGAGGTTGTTCTTATTGTTAACTTTTTACATATTAGAGAGTGATCGGGAAAAATTGGTTATTTTTGGTAAAAAAGCTGCTCTGTCACTGTCGCCATCGCGACGCGACCGCTAACAATATTATATATCATTGGCTGCAATAGCATTTCACATTACCATCTAATAGAAAACTTGTCAATAATCATAGGCCACTCGGATTGAATCTCGTAAGCGAAATAGGTTTCGCCACAATAAAAAGCGAACTCAAACGTGAAAATGCTTACTCAATGATTTTGCAAGAAATTGATTGCATTTAAAAGCCTTGCTCTAAGTTTTCCACTTTTCTCAAGTGTTCAGAGAAGTAAGAAGAGAAAGTGCATCCAATTTAATATTCTTTTTAAAATAGCTCCAACTCTCTTGTTATCCAATTTCGTTTTCATTTTTCTCCTCTTACTTTTGACGCATTTTCGAGTTTTTCTCTTTTATCAAAACAAGTTGCAAACAATAGGATAGAAAAACTCATAATAGCTTTCGTTCAAAACCATTAAAATTAATTTTATTCCAAAAAATTACATTTCATGAAGGAATGAACAAAATTATAATTTCAAGTTTTCTTCAAAGTAACAAATATTTTCTGTATTGAATTTAATATTAAGAAAATTGTTAATCAATAAGAGAACAAATTTAATTATGATTTTTATTCTATTGTAAATTACAATAATATTAACTTAGAATAAAAGATAAGTTATGTATAAATACATTAGTTTCTCATAATTACGAAATATAAGATGAGGAGAAAGAGAGAGACATTATTTTATTATTTATTTTAATGATAGCTTTAGTCACTCAATTGATTCATTCATTTTTCATGCATTTACAGAATGTTCTGTATTAATAAAAGGCTGTTTAATGAGAATTATTGATTTGTAATATTTGCTTTTCAAATGAATTTCTAACATAACGTCAAATATATTAGATTTCATGCATCAGTTCATACATTCATTCAAAACAATTTATCGATTCATTAAATTAATTAATTTTCAAAATTAAACCGGACTTTCGAGAGTCAAAGAAAGTTATAATTCTTGAGTGAGAAATAATCGAAAATTGTATCCCAAACTATTAGATCCACTAATTTTTCTCATTACATGACCTCTCATTAAATATCTGTTTCTGTCTTCGTTTCTATAATTCTCTTAATCTGTTTGACAAATCTGTCACAATTTGTTTAATGAAAACGAAATAACAATCAAATACACAGTTTTATACAATAAATACAATAATAACTTATAAGTACAGTTCAATGCAGTGTGAATTTGATTTTCTTAGTTCAATAAATTTTTATCTGCATTTCAAATGTCTCAATACTTGAAAACTTTTCAGAGTCATCACAGCGAAAATGCGTCCATAAATAAAATCAAAAGCTTCCTCTTGTTTTTGAAAAACTTAAATTAAAGAGTCTATAGAGTGAGACAATTATCTAACAGTTTGAAAGAGATAGAAAGTTACGATTCAAAGTATTAACAACTATTGAGATGAGCGCTTAGTTTTATTAAAATAAGTTTTGCTTTTACAGTACCATCGATTGCAAAATATTTATATATTTATTTATATTGGAATTTTATATGCCTTCAATGCCTGTTCTTTGCATATCTCAAGTTCTGTTGTTCATGTGTCACTTACCTCAATATTTTCAGCGCCAAATATATTAAATTTGAATCTGATTGTAAAGTACTGTCACTTTTTCTATCTATTTTACTGTTAAGTTATTGAATAGAAAAGCTTCACTTTGACTTGAATAAAAAATTAATAATAAAATTTATTCTAGTATTTATCGAAAGGTATTTATGGCTGAAGTCATATTGACTGTACTTATTGATCATTATTAAACTTATTATTATTTATAAATAAGTTGATTAACTTTTTTATTGAATGGTGGAAATTATACAATAAAAGTCAATCGCCTATTTAGTTATTGTTACTTTTTCTCAAGTTTGATGTGTGGTCTCCGCTCTTGTGGCCTCTTATTATACATATTTACAGTGCATCTAAGTTTCATATTTCGAGGTCCTTAATAATTGCACCAAATTTGATATATATTAGAATAAAAAGTGTTCAATTTGAGTTGATGGAGAGCTACTTGCCATTGCCATCACTTAATAACGAATCAGGACTACCATAACCACTTGAATTATCATCTCCTTGACGGTTATGATGATTTGGTGGCGATGCGAGTGACTCAGTCTGTTTCTTTAGTCGATCTAAACTGTTATAAGAGCTGCCGCCAAACATTATCAGCTCTTCGTAATCGTATTCGCATAGGATTCTGTTGTCATACAGATAAAAGCGGTCCCCAATGCAAAAACTGCGTAAAACAATAGGAAACTCTCTTAATTATCCGCTCAAAACATTAACTCAACTTTTCCCCTCTCATTATTTCTTTTTATGTATTATTTGTTATTTAAACAAAAAGAAAATTAATTACAATTTTCCTCTTATTTCTACTCTATATCTCTCTTATCCAAAGAAAAAACTCAATCAATACTACTCTAAACGTTAATTAAGCTAAAAATAATAAGCAAAAAAGTATCAACAAAATAGAGCCAAAACTAAATATTCAATTAAATAAAATAGTGATTAGACAACAAATAATGACTTCTATTTGGAAAATTAATTAGTTTTTTATATTGATTTGTAAAGTGAAATATAGAAAGTCTTACCGATGACTGCATTGGTTGCATTGAAAGCATTCCACTGAAAATAATTGAAAACATTATAAGAGAGTAAATAATTGCTGAGAATGAAAAAGTACTCACAATGATAGACATGACCGCCGCGAACCCTCATGACCATTTCGAAAGCTGGAATAGTCTTATTACACGCAGAGCAGAGACCAGTTGTTCCGAAAAGCCTTCATATAAAAAAAGATGAAAACAAGAAAACTCAAAGCAAAATAACTGATAATGTGTTGACCGCATGCTATCTTTGATAATACCTGAGGTAATCGCGTTTGCAGAGAATGAGATTGGCTTTAGTGAAGAGCGTTGATCCGACTTCACCCAGTCTACAGTCACAACAGGCGCACTTCAAACAGTCTTCGTGCCAGAGCTGGTCAAGAGCTTTCAGAAGATATCGCTCTCTAATTACTTTATGACATGCGGCACATTCTGGCATATTGTTTGATGTCATCGGTGTTAATGGTTGACGCGTTGGTATTATCGGTCCCGAAGATTTCATATCCATTACTCTGAGTCACTCTTATATAAATATATTCGCCAATAAAAATAATTGAAGAGCAATGTCTGCAATACCAAGATATCAGGATTAGAGTTTAGTCACATCACCAAAGAATTAACTGTTAGGCACTCTTTTCAATGCTTTCATATGCGTGTCAAGAGTTTCAGTTTTCGGGTCGGAAAGTGAATTATTGCATATTTTTGGCAATTTATTTCTGTTTTCACTTTAATCCGCTTAAAGCAAGCAATTCAATAAATATTCTGATCTAACATTTCTATCTTATCATATAATTGTATCATTAGAAAAATAGGCGAATTTCGAGACATATTCCGAACATGTAAATAATGCATACCATAAACAGTACTTATTTCGCAAGTCTCAGCATAAAACCCAATATAAAAGTGATTTCAATATAAAAAGAAAATATCGCGATTATATTCAAACCAATATCTACTCCAACCCAAGTCCTAACTCACTCGTTAGTGTTAAAGTTTTTGATTTCCGTTTGTGCCCTGACAACAGCTTGTGTCTCATTCTCTCTCTAGTTTTGTGACTCTATGGCTATATTGTATGAGTTTATTTGATACTAGTGTGCAGTGCTATTAAATCATCACCATCTTAATTGAAATCTTGTCAAAACAGAGAGAAGTGAACGTAATACACGTGTCAGTAATGGTAGCTATAGTAACAGCAGACACCAGCTCTCTCTCTCTCTCCCTCTCTCTCTCTCTCCTTCCTCCCTATCTCTATCTCTCTTCACTTTTTTCTATCTTCTCTCTTATGCCGCTCATCTCTACCCTACTCACATTCACTTCTCTCTCTCTCTCTCTCTCTCTCTCTCTCTCTCTCTCTCTCGCTCTCTCTCGCTCTCTCTCCCTCTCCTTCTCCAACTCTATTCTCTATTTTGCTCAATTCGTGCTTTATTTCGCATCTCTTATTGAGCAAATAGGTCTCTCCAACTCATATATAACTTACGCAACTGTTACCCAGATTCACAATAATAGGCAATAGAAAGGTTCAAGCATTAGGACGAATGACGAAAATTGACAATATCACTTTGAAATACATATAAAAGCAAACAGTGGCGTCGCCTCTAAATTAAATGCTGCTGTGTGAGGCACACAAGAAAGTGATGGAAACAATAAAAATAAACTGATTTTAATGACTATGAAAGTAAATAGAATTGAATGTTAGTTGAAATTTGATAATTGCAATTATTTAATTAGTGTTTGGTTACGCCAATGAATGCTCAAACAACTCGTGCTGATCATTCTGACAAAACTTTCTCATAACATAATACAATCCTTATTGAACGACACACAACGACAATTGAAATGGAAAACTAAACTGGAGGGTAAGGCAGAAGAGGAGGAGAGAAGGGATAATACGTTATGGCATTGATGTTCAATTATATTATCCATACATAGTTACTGTATTACTATAATAACATTCTTGCCCACATTCAATTCATACAATTACAGAGCCGAGTACAAGTCACTAACCTATTTTCTAAGGGAGAAAATTTCTATTTTTCTGTCAATTATTTGTATGAATAGAAACTATGGTTATGAGCTTTGCTCATATCACACAATATATATTATAAATATATTAAACACTGTTTATACGCTTATTCATAAAAGTAGAAATTCAGCTTTTCAGCAAATTTCCATTTGTAAAATAGTCAGTAATCTCCAAAGCTCGAGTTTTCAGTCTCAATACCTGACAAAATTACAGAAACTGGGCCTCTGGGCTGAGCATTGTATTTAAATTTTTGAGAAACATTCAATTTTATTGATTAAAATATGAGTGCTGTATCAAAATTAGGGTTTGAAATATCTGAGCATAGATTGAGAAACAAGACCAAAAACAGTTTTACCACAATTTTCCTCATATTTCATGCAATCATAAGTATCATCACTTTCCTTATTGTATTTAAAATGATTTAATCTATTCCGAGTGTCTTTCTGTGAATTTACAACTGCACTATTTATTTCTTTTTCTGACAATTAACCTCTTTTTGTACTAAAAGACATTTTTAATTTTTTATTATTCATACAACTAGTCTTCTAAAAAAGCTCTTATCGGTTAACTCTATTCGTGAAATGTTGATAAATATAAATGCAAATAAGTTTTAAGTAAAGATATCGTTCGTCTCAATTAAATTGTGAAATTTGTTCTAAATTGGAAACTTTGAAAATTGTATTTTTAAAAGTGATTTTCACGACATGCTAATAAAATTAGAAGAGAAGCACATTCTTTGAAGCCTATGAACTCGGCTAATATAAAAAGATAAACTTTGATCTTAATTATTGAAAGATGTGGAGGTAACAGATTTTTATCAAGAGTTGCCTGTAATGATTTTGAAGCTAAAGCCACTACATGTGACTTTTAGTGCCACAGCTTTTGTTAATACACATTGATATTATATTTATGCTCTATTGATGCCCTTTTTATTATGATATTCTATTGAAGATCGCAGAGTAAAAGAGAAGAAAATGATTGTAAAAATGAGTGCGTATGAGAGGATAGAGAATGAAAGAAGAGAGTGAAGTGAGAGTTAGAGATGAGACACATTGCGAGTGTGATGGAAATGGAAAAATGGGTTTATGTCGAGTGTATGCAATAACAGTATCGCAAAAAACGATAATATGAAAGTCGCTCTTCTTTTTGATTCGGATGTAACTTACAGTAGAAGAGAGGGTAATGGGGGACCATTGATGCGTGTTACGAGTCCGCTCCTAAGCCTAATCAATGTGTCACTGAGAGAGCCTAAAATGTAGAGCAGAGCAGACAAGAGAAATTGGATGTGTCAGATCCACTTTCGTCAACTATAGCAATAGCTTCTTTGCTTGTCCTCAGCTTTGCTTATTACGCATTTCATAAAATAACTGCCAATAACACCATAGAATACCAAAGTATAGCAAAGATGGTCTCAACTAAAACTCAGAGCCAATTTAAGCTCTTCATTCCGAGCAATGCATGCATGGATGAAAAGTTTCCGTCTTAATAATATGCATGTGTGAATAGCTCTACACTCTCTTCTATTTCCTCAAATGCTATTCATGTCTATGCATTAAGTTTCAAATTCTTTTAGGTGTTCGGTTTGAACCGTGAAATACCAAATAAACCCATCAGACAATTAGTCGAATGAATACAGCGTTTGTATAATAAAGTCAAAAAATTGTTTCTATCAATCAATGACTTCAGAGCTCAAAATGATTTTTCTATCGATTTAGGATTGAGTAACAAAACTTTTACAGAGACGGGTGAGTTATTTTCCTCAACATCTTTTCGCAGACAAATTCATTTTGCATTTTAATACCACTAAATTAAAGCTCATGCATGGCTTGAAAACGGTTGAACTGAAAGCAGAAAATGGAATTTATTACTTAGTGTCCAATGGATATTGGATTGAAGGGGATGTACATTGCATTAAAAGGTAGCAAAAGTAATATGAAAACTTATTGTCCTCAACACATGCTTTTGATATTTATGGGTGAGACGCGTGCGTTCATCTGGAAATTGCTCACAACACGGAATGTGAGCCTTTTTATTTGTATGACTACAATGACGGTCTACTTTCAATTCTGTGACACTCAAGCGTTAGTTTAACTTATCGTTCATTGCTTTCTATCAAATTAAATTAATGACTCATTATTTAAATGTTCAAATAAAGTATTATGTGGTTTAATATATATCTCAAAATTAGCAATTAATATCAGATCTTTTTCAACAATAATTAACAACTTCAGTAGAAGTAAACAAAAAATTTTGTTTTTTCATAACTCGAGTCATATTAAGGCAATTTAAGAATTGTGTGAATCAAACTTAATTCAAGTTCACAAGATTTCTTTTATTGAAGGAAAAAATGTGATTAAAAATGAATAAACTATATTTGAATTTAAGAGCAAAATATATATCTTAAGTAGAATGTGAAAAATATGATCTATAAGCTAACTATGCGAACAGATATATATATTCAGTTAGAGCTCATGCAATATTCTCTCATATTTGGTCCTTACATGACATGCAGTAATGCTTGGCTATAATCAAATGTTTCATTTCCCATTTGGATGGTCATAGTCTATGCAGACTTCTATTATCGACGGTTCAATAGCACCGTTTATATTGAGGTTCTAAAGAGAGGAAATTAAGCTGTGTTTCTATAGATATTGTTCGCAGCAATTTCTTTATGTGAAAGGAAAGAAAATCTCCATTTCTGTAAATGTAATATATTTTTTGTGTTGATCATAGTATCACTTCTCACGCAATGATATTATATTGACTGGAATTTTGTGAACTAATATGCTTTTTGTTGCATTAGTTCATTGGAAATAAGTGTCTGACATGAGTCTATCTTTATCATAAAGCAAAAATAAAATATGCATTAGTTTTATGAGCACATATATTATATCCGTCATCCTATAGTCACACAACAATAACACTTTATTATTGGCTCATCCTTTGAAGAGCACTTGCTTTTAGGATCACAACTGTTCGCAATCACATCCAAAGACTGCATATTTTCTAATTTCCATCAAAGGGACGCATGCAATGGATTAACAGATTAAGTCCTCCCAATGCCATAGAAACTATGCGATAGAGACAGTAATAATGAATTACTTTTTCGCCGATACCAAAATACAATAGTGGCGTAACCATTAGTTAAACTTCAAATGCAAATAAACAAGTTTGGGTTAACTTATGTATAATTAAAAGCTGATAATTATGAGCGATATATGACACTATTTTCGCTATTCAATTATCTATTATTAATTACAAGACACAATGAATTAATCACAATTATAAGTTTCTTATCTTCAAATCTATAACAAGTCTCCGCCACATCAATGGACCACCGAATTTACGGTGAAAAATTGATCTCACCATCAAAGCAAACAGGCGAATGCCATTCTCATTAACCTCAAGCCCAAAAACCTGATTTATTGCGACTCTTGTTCACCCATCTCTCTCTCTCTCTCTCTCGCTCTCTCTCTCTCTCTCTCCCTCATCACTCGCAACATTTCTCACTCTTTCCTCTCACTGCTAACTGAGTTTCTATTAAAGTATAAGAAAGGAAATGCGAGCGTAAACCCAAGATAGAAACTAAAAGCAGTGGTTTGTACACATTCTTTGGATCATCACTTAATAAGATGATAAGGAGAAAAACTAGTGATAAATATACTCCATTAATGAATACGGAATTGTGAGCTTTGGGAATATCATTGCTTGATAGCTTTGAACGGGATTCGTTTTGCCAGAGTTCCAAATGCCCAAACCCTGTTTTCAATCTCTTAAATTATTTATTCCCAAAATATTAATCTCATTTCCTATATAAATAAAACTAAAACAAATTGAATTTAATGTATGAAATGCATACATTTATATGAAATTAAGTTGAGTAATTTTGCCGCTAGACTTGGCTGGTTCAACATTAGATCAGTCAAAAGTGCAACTATTTTAAGATTGTTGCTCAACGATTAGCCACATTGTCATATATATTAACCTCACAACTCATTTTTCATACAATTCAAATATATAATGAACTTGTAAAATAGGTATTTCAGTACTTTAGAGTAATTCATTATTTTATACCGGACTGAATAAGCTGTTGGGGAATTGAAACAGGTTTTGCACATTTTGAATTCGGGTAAAACGAAGTATAGCCTTTTGGTAAGTAAAAAAAGCATTATTACACTATTATTTCTCTCATATCAATTGCATCTGACATTTTTCAAAATTAAATGATTTTCTAATGTTGATTTGACTCATTATGCTTTGTATGCATTTATGCACTTCTTGAAGATTTTGAAAAGCGATGCATGTTATGCAATAAAGACTAGCATTGGTGGGAAAATAATTGTAATCAGTTGAAAATTTTACATTTCACTACTATCTATCGGAATCCGAAATCCAATTAATCTTAATTAAGTTTTATTAAATTGCAAATTAAAAAGTTTGATTTGTTAAAAGCTCAGTGAACGCAACCGAATGGTTGCATAGACTCACTTATAAAAAGGTACACATTTAGTATGGCTGAGAATTATGCGATATTTCTCTCACTGCATAATACATTCTCTTCTATTAAAAAGTAATGCTTAAATGCGGTTCACATTAATTTATTGCTCAAATAACTTGCTTTAACATCTGTTTGGTTACATTCCTTTTATTATAATGTGTGCATTGAATTTAGAAATTGCAAAAAGTATATCAACTTTTCCTTAAGAAAAGCTTTTCATGAAAATATATAATTTAGAAAATAATATTATTTTACTTCCAATAAAATAATTTAATTTAAAATTCACGAGAATTTATTTCTGAGATTAAGGCTTCTTCTGATTCATGCATTAAAATTTTTGAATAAATTTGAGGATCAGTTTTAGTTACAAAGCTTTAAATATTTTGAATTCTATTATTGGAATGCTTTTCATTGAAAGTGCAGTTAAAGTATATGTTAAGCGATTAGTTGTTTAGAAAGAGCTCTGAATATACTTTTGCTCAAAGAAATGCTTTCTGGCAAAAACTTATCACTTGAATGTTAAGATTGAGTTAAACTTTAATATTATTCTTTCTTAAGCAAACATTTTTAGGCTCTACTCAACATAATCATTACAGTTAATTTTGAATAACTTTAAATAGCATTAAAAATAATTAATTGAATGGAAAAATCTGAATATTTCAAGGATAGGTTTTAATTAAATGTTAATTAAGTTTGAAAACATGGAAAATCCATTTTCTGTCACAATATTTAAATGTAAATGAAAATTCAGTCCAATCTATGAATTGCGCTCTATTTGAGTAATATTTATAGTTATACAAGATATTTATATCTTATTAAAATGACAAATTCAACAAATTGCTAGTTAATCAAATTTCAAACTCTCTTCAGAGCAGTTGAGAACACAAATTTCATACAAACATCAACTTCATTACAAATTATTAATTACATTATTTTCCTTTTATTGCATTTCTAAACAAATAACTCAATCCAGTCAAGCAGTTTTTCATTAATTTTATTGTAAATGATAGAAAAATTGCACTTTTGCTCAAATAAAAACTTGAAATCTTTATTTTAAATTGAATTATTTTTTAATATTTTCATCATATATGCGGTTGAAGTGTTGAGTTTTATGTAATTAATGACATTTTGCTTTGAAATGTAAGTTACTTTAAATAGCCTAAGAATGAAGACAAATATATTTTTAGAACGTCCTAAAAGATGAAATAATGAAATACTTTTTTGTTTCAACTTAGAAAATAGTCTCTCATTTTCTAGGAATGAGGAAACTTTTCATCGTTATAATAAAACTATTTATAATTATCTCAAGTTATGTAATATAACTTAATATTTGATCGACTTCTGATACATTTTGATTCACAGACTTTTAGATTGATTCTGAATTTTTAAAGCTCAAATAGTAACACATTACTAGTATAACCTTGTATGATAAGCGCTTTCAAATTTTAAATTCAAAAATTATTATAAATCATGAGTTGAATGATAAGAAATTAATTGAAGAAAATTTTTGTTTACTATGAGATGATTTTTAACAGCTTTGAATGAGTACCAAAGTATGCAATGATTAGCAATAGCTCATGCACTCCAAAATCTGAAGATAATTTTAGCATAAACTTATGTTTTCAAAAAATACTCGAATTAAATTCTAAAGTTGAGGGAATAGGTTTGAAAAATTTGAGGTTATGTTCCAATAGATGCTGTTCTTGTCAGTCGTCTAATCGATTTGAATTGATTTGATTGAAACGGTCACAAATATTTTGATTTGTCGATTAAATTCCTATTTGATGTAGATTTTATAATCAGTTTACTTTTGATACAAATGTGCGGTTTTTTCTGTGATCTCAAATATTTCTGGTCTCAACTCATGCATCGAAGATAAATAATAATTATTATTCATGAAAACCTACAGAATTAATATAATCTTTGATTTTTATATGAATAGAAATGACTTGTCCCGCCACTAAAACAGGTTTAGGTTCGCTCAGGCTTTCACTACTCTCTACGATTCAACTTAAGGAAAGTCTCTTTTTTGACATAACTATTTTATCTCTTCAACCAAAAGATATGAGCTTTCATTTCATTCTATGGTTTCCTCAAATTTGTCAGTAATTTTCAAATAATTATCTCTACTTTCTAAGAGTGCCTTCGGAATGGTTTACAGTTTATTTCATTGAATAAATTAGTTGATCAAAAGTTTATTATTAGATAATTATTTATTTAGTCAAAAAAGATTGATAAAAATAAATAAATCTCTTGAAATAAACAATTATCTAAATTTATTTTGAATAATAATTCGAGGAAAATTCAATCAAAATCTTTTTGTTCATCGTTTACATCATTTTCAAGTTAACTTCACTTAAAGTGAAAAAAATTAATCATTTGATGGAAGAATATTTCAAAACGAAAAACTTGAAAAGATATAATTATGAAGATATAATTCAAGGATTTAAAATACATTATCATTATATCTAGCGATAATATAAGGCTTATGTGAAAGACTAACTTTTAAACACAGTCTTGGAATTGAAAATACATGAATTGTATGTATTTTAGTTGGAATAATCGAAGGGAAATTTGCCTTCAAAATAAACCTCATTAGTTCTCAACTCATAGGTATGATTTGAAAGCTCATAAAATTAATGTAAACACAAAATAAAAAATATAATATGAAAAGTAAATAAAAAATCTAATGAAACAAGTCTTTCATTAGTCAACTCGAGAAATAGTAAAAATGAGTGTAAGGCAAACACATAATGACATCTCCATCAAATTCACACGATAAAAAATAATTGTTCACACTTGAGATCAGAAGTTTTTTCAGCCAAAATATTCTCATATGCATTTGCGTGTTGTGACAAACCTAACAATTGAATCGAGTTATAAAACTAGTTGCACTAAACGCGTTCAGATATTATTTTCATTGTTCGCAAACCAATATTTCAAGTCATGGCCACATTTGGCTCAAAATAGAACTTAATTAACTAGTAAATTATCTGAATTAACAAATATATTAAGTTATTTTCCTCTCAATAAAAAGAATAAATAATGCCTTAAAATTATG